>CATIWQ010293179.1:0-19340 GCA_949673415.1 Euphorbia schlechtendalii
TTAGAGAGATGAGGAGAAATAACAATAATGGTAAAAATAAAAAGCAAAAGTTAAAAAAGTAAGTATATCAAAAATAAAATCTCATAGGATCAAAAGTAAAAATATTTTATACAAAAAGGGTATACACTTGTATTTCCCAAAGGCAAAAGCATAATTCTAGGCCCATGGTACTATTAGTTTGCCCATTTCATACATGAGGTATAAATGTTAGTTATTTAGTCCTTGTGGCATGTAATTGTGCACATGTTTTCTAGGCCAAATACATGGATAGTCCTACAATCTGGCTCATTTGCTGTCTCCTTCAACTTCCAAAAGGTTCTCTCAATCCCTTAAATTGACACCCGAAACGAAACTAAGCCATTTACACTCCCGGAAGTGCCCACTTGCACTCGCATTACGTGTTTGACACATGACATGACATAACTTAAATTACTTTTCAAAAATCACTAAAATTTAAGGACTAACTTATATTTTATTTTCTTCCAAAATGAACTCCTAATACCAATCTGCAATCAAACAACAAATTAATCAGAAATCTGAAAATTTTGTATTCAAATTAACTCTGAAATTAGGAAATTGAGAGCCAATGCAAGTTTGGAATTACTAAAAATTGTATGCATCTCAATTTTTTTTATTATTTATTATCTTCTATCAATGTATCATTTGTCTGTTGTTTGTCGGGAGGCCAAAATGGGTGGGGTCTCGTCGGCTTACAAGGAAAATTTTAAGTCCGGCAAATAGCTCACAAAAATTTATTGTGTAAGTTATAGGCTAGATTAAATAGAAAAAAAGCAAATTTTATAGGAATATGTAAGATAAATTGTTGTCGGACTTAAATGTTAAATAGATTAAAATACAAAAATATGAAACAATTATTAAATATAATAAAAAATACAATTCTTATTTATCGAGTCAGGTCCGGGTTGAGCTCGAAAATGTTTATGGAAACTGATAACTTCAGTATTGAATTAAATGAGAATCAACGATTCATAAAAGAATCAAGAAGAAAAGGAGAAAAATGGAGGAATTCCCATTGAAGAAAAAGAAAGGAATACAAATGGTTTTGCAGGAAAAGCTCACTAGCTAATACAATCTCTATCCGTAAGTATTTATAGGTAATTAACTTAATTGACTAAGTTACCCGTAAAGTCTAATGGTAACATTCTATAAGACTAAACAACCTTTCTATAACTAGGTATAAGAAAAGTATAACTGAAGTAACTAATTATACTTCAGTGAAAACTGAGTATAATTACAGTATAAACAATATAAGTCATCATCCCCCTGCAAGACCAACATCTTGAATATTCTTCAAACCAAGTTTTGCAATATGCCCTCTAAATGCTGGTGAATGCAAAGCCTTTGTGAATGATTTTGCCAGATGATCTTTGGTCTTTACTATCATTAAATGTTGTCTTGTATCTTAGATCTTATAAAGTGGAAGTCAATGTCGAGGTGTTTAATTCTTTCATGAAAGACAACATTGTTTACAATGTGTATTGCAGATACATTATCACAAAACATTAATGTAGGCTTAGAATGTTCAATTTTCAAGTCTTTTAGCATGTAGAGAATCCATTGTACTTAAGCTATCGTTGTGGCCATGACTCTATACTCAACCTCTGTGAAGCTTCTACTGATTGTATTCTGTTTCTTTGACTTCCAACTTATCATAGATTCTCCGTGGAAGACACAAAAACCAGTGATTAATTTCCTTGTTTCCTTGCAATTCCCCCAGTCCAATTCCATGTATGCTTTGAGTTGAAAATCTACAGAACATGAAAAAAGAAATCCTTGTGCAGGTTTACCCTTTAGGTACCTGAAGATTATGTTAGTGATAAGTGTATAATTACACTTATTATCACATTAATTTTGTACACTAAACACTATATTTTAAGTCATTTTTAGACTTCATATAAAAGATTTCACGTGGTATGTAGTTGTTTTTTTATGCAAATGTAGATATTAGGTAAATCTTGGGAGTAAAATGATCAAAAGTGGAATTATATGAAAAAAGAGTGAAAAAGGTGCAAAAAGATGCGTGGAACTTAAAGATTTGGCTTAGGATCGAAGCTGTGGAAGATCAGTGAAGTTGCAAGAAGAATTCTGAGTAAAACTAAATTCACAGTCACGACAATCATTCTCGGTCGTGACTTGTTTACTTCAGAAACAGAAGTCTGCCAATTAAAGATTCACGGTCGTGACTTGTGTATCGCGGTCGCGACTTGGACGGTTTTCTGGTTTTATCTTCTTAACTACCAACCGCCTGATAAGCATGATCAACCGCCATCAACTACCAATGAAAAGACATTTATCAGAAGTCAACCAATCATGAAAAGGTGCCTATCCATTGTGGATTAAATCAAAGCTTCTCAACCAATCACAATGAAGAGAAGCAATCTTTCACCAATGGACACAACCCTTCGTTTGGATAGACTCAACCCTTAATTCTCTATAAATAGGGCTCCAAACTCCCCAATTTCATGGCATGGACTGTAAGTGATTGTGAGTGTGTTATAGTGCATGTGTATGCATAGATAGAGAGTAAAAAAATGTCTAGATTTCGCTACGTTCATAAGTGTTAGCTAGAAAATTTATAAGTGATTCGAATCCTTATTCAATCACTAGATTTCTCTACATATTCGAGCGTTTGTTGTATGAGTGTAATTGCAAAGCACTTATCAATAAAAGTTTTCACTCTTCAACATTCGTTTGTTCGATATTCGTAAAGAATAGCATCCTAGTGGAGGTTCTGTACGGGCCGAGACGAAATTCAAAGCAGACGCAGACGACTCCTATTAAAGAGTGGATACAATTTGATTAACTTTAGCTTTTACTTACACACCTTACAACTTTGCTTTGCTTTATACTTATACTTTCTATTTCGAAGTTTATGATATGTCTATGTATCATAATGCATATTTCGTGTTAAGTCTTTCATGTTAATCAAGTTATATGCTTTGGAGTTAATTTTAAGAGTAGTTTTGGGGTTAACAATATCGTATATAATCATTGGATCTGTGATGTAATGCTGTTTGGTGAGCCAACATTTTTGGAATGGTAACTTGCTAAATGTGGCTATGTGAGAGCGACCAATACTAAGCATAGTATAGATGTTGTCCAGGTTTATATGATAGTCGTAATTCGTTTGCGCTAGATCTAGAAAAGTCATTTTATGTGTTACTCTGAGGTGAATAATTGAATATCTGAGTGTCTAGAACCGAGTCTGTTAAATTAATCTAGTGAACATAATAACTTCGATGATTTTGCATATTTTCTTTGCTATACTTGTTTGTAGGGAAAATCTATATAATTTTTTATCTTTTCTAATCTTTCATTCATTTGTCTATTCATCCATCATTCCAATCCTCCTTTCCTAAACTTTACATTATTTTATTTTATTTTCTTTTTGTTCAACTTCCGTATTTGATGTTTAGAACTAGTACTTCCCTGTGGGATCGATATCTTTTAAAACTACATCGCAATTGTATACTTGAAGTTATCATCATTTTCTATTTAATAAGAGGTGCTGACAACTCCTATATGTTTCGTGAACAAGTTTTTGGCACCATTGATATATAGCCAAATCTTGTGAACAAACTATTAAACTTATCAATAGAAAAGTGACAAACAAGTTTTTGGCGTCGTTGACCCAGGGAAGGCAAGTGCGTTCTAGAGATCGAATTGTCCGGGAAAGGCAATTATATTTAATACTTTGGTTTTATAAGTTTTTCTATGTACAAAGTCTAAAATTTGAAGAATTAAAGAAGTTCGTGACCACGACAAACATCTCGCGCTCGTGACGGTATACGGAAAAACCTTCTGTTCTTGTTTTGAAGGAAATCACGATCGCGACAGGCCATCGCGATCACAACATGGGCCCTGGATTCTCCTTCACAATAGATCGGGTTTATTCTTTTCTTTACCTTTATCTTTTTCAATTCTATTTTTAGAATAGATTTTGTTTAGTTTTTTATTTTTATAATGTCTCACAATGAGGACATTGCGTTCTTTAGTGTGGGGGGCATTTGTAAAAATCCCGTAAAATCCAAAAAAATTAAATAAAATGAAAAATAGAAGAATTTGAAATTTTTTTGTTGATTTTCGTGACATTTGTACATTATCTATTCTTATACTTTACTAACATTTGTCCAAGGTTATTGTGAGGTATTTACAAGTTTGATTTTAGTGCAAAACTTGAGCGCGTGTTGAATTTGAGCGTTATTAGCATAACATTTATCTATTTGGCAAGGATGAGTGGTGAGTAACATTCAAGAGCAACATTCCAAGTAAGTTTCGATATATATTTCATTGCAACATGAATTTGTATAAGTTATATAGTTTTAGTTTAATGCTTCCGATAAGTTTAAGTGGATTAATATCTAATGGTATTCTTACTATGAATTTTATATGCAAATCTCGAATAAGTCCTATAAGTATTAAGTGTGTTTAAAGTATTAGGAAACTATAGCCATAATACTTTGAAATTGATCAATAAAGGATGATGGTATTAAAGAAAATATCAAAAGAAAGAGAGGATAATCAATGAGTTATGCAAAAGGTAAGGAATGGTACGGAGCAGAAACTGCAACCATTCATTGAGTGAAAAAAGAAAAGAGAGCATAACATAAAAAATGGGTGCAAAGTACAAAGTACTTCAAAAACATATGCTTAAAAGAAAAAAAATGAGAGAGTGGTATGGAGCATAAAATGCAACCACTGAAAAAAGGGGAGAGTGGTATGGAGCATAAAATGCAACAACTGAGAGTGTTTAGAATCCTAGGTTACCTAAAATTGCCTTGAGAGAAATTAATCAAAGTGTGCTTTCTATGTCCTTCATACTTTATACTTTATACTATGCTTAAGACAAGGTAATATTCGAGTATGCATATAACGCTTATATGAAGATGCAATTCGGTTGACTCTCCATTAAGAACAAAGGTATGTAACTAAGCTATATAAATTGCACATTACTAATTTGTGGGAAATTTTGAACTTCTACTTGAAATCTTTTGCAACGTGGAATATGGTACTCACTGCAATAGTCTTTCACCAAATAAGGTAAGAACTTGATTACCAATTTATACACTTCTTATTGAATTTACCTTGAGGACAAGGCAAAAGTTAAGTGTCGGGGTATGATAAGTGTATAATTACACTTATTAGCACATTAATTGTATACACTAAACACTATATTTTAAGTCATTTTTATACTTCATATAAAAGATTTCACATGGTATGTAGTTGTTTTTGATGCAAATGCAGATACTAGGTAAGTCTTGGGGGTAAAATGATTAAAAGTGTAATTCTATGAAAAAAGAGTGAAAAAGGTGCAAAAAGATGCATGGAACTTAAAGATTTGGCTAAGGATCGAAGCTATCGAAGATCGGTGAAGTTGCAAGAAGAATTCTCAGTAAAACTAAATTCACGGTCACGACAATCATTCACGGTCGTGACTTGTTTACTTCAGAAATAGAAGTCTACCAATTAAAGAGTCATGGTCGTGACTTGTGTATCACGGTCGCGACTTGGATGATTTTCTGTTTTTATCTTCTTAACTACCAACAGCAAGATAAGCATGATCAACCGCCATCAACCACCAACGAAAATACACTTATTAGAAGTCAACCAATCATGAAAAGGTGCCTATCCATTGTGGATTAAATCAAAGCTTCTCAACCAATCACAATGAAGAGATGCAATCTTTCACCAATGGACACAACCCTTTGGATAGACACAACCCTTCGTACTCTATAAATAGGGCTCCAAACTCACCAATTTTGTGGCATGGATTGTGAGTGATTACGAGTGTGTTATAGTGCATGTGTATGCATAGATAGAGAGTAAAAAAATATCTAGATTTTGCTACATTCATAAGTGTTAGCGAGAAAATGTATAAGTGATTCGAATCCTTATTCGATCACTAGATTTCTCTACATATTCGAGCATTTGTTGTATGAGTGTAATTTCAAAGCAATTATTAATAAAAGTTTTCGTTCTTCAACATTCGTTTGTTTGATATTCGCAAAGAATAGCATCCTAGTGGAGGTTCTGTATGGGTCGAGACCGAATTCAAAGCAGACGCAGGAATTGCGGGAATTGATGACTCCCATTAAAGAGTGGATACGGTTCAATCAACTTTAGCTTTCACTTGCATACCTTACGACTTTGCTTTGTTTTCTACTTATACTTTATATTTCGAAGTTTATGATATGTCTATGTGTCATAATGCGTATTTCGTGTTAAGTCTTTCATGTTAATCAAGTTATATTCGTTGGAGTTAATTTTAAGAGTAGTTTCGGGGTTAACAATATCATGTATAATCACTGGATCTGTGATATAACGTTGTTTAGTGAGCCAACATTTTTGGAATGGTAACTTGCTAAATGTGGCTATGTGAGAGCGACCAGTACTAAGCATAGTATTGATGTTGTCCAGGTTTATATGATAGTCTTAATTCGTTTGCTCTAGATCTAGAAAAGTCATTTCATATGTTACTCTGCGGTGAATAATTGAATATCTGAGTGTCTAGAACTGAGTCTGTTAAATTAATCTAGTGAACATAATAACTTTGATGATTTTGCATATTTTCTTTGCTATACTTGTTCGTAGGGAAAATCTATATAATTTTTTATCTTTTCTAATCTTTCATACATTTGTCTATTCATCTATCATTCCAATCCTCCTTTCCTAAACTTTACATTATTTTATTTTATTTTCTTTTTATTCTACTTCCCTATTTGATCTTTAGAACTAGTCATTCCCTGTGGGATCGATATCTTTTAAAACTACATCGCAACTGTATACTTACAGTTATCATCATTTTTCTATTTGATAAGAGGTGCTGACAACACCTATATGTTTCGTGAACAAGTTTTTGGGACCATTGATATATAGCCGAATCGTGTGAACAAACTATTAAACTTATCAGTAGAAAAGTGGTGAACAAATCTGCATGCTTTGAGTTGAAAATCTATAGAACATGAAAAAAGCAATCCTTGTGCAGGTTTACCCTTTAGGTACCTGAAGATTATGTTAGCAACAACAAGGTGTGTCTCATGTGGTTTTCCAATGTCTGTGACAATTGTTGCATAGTAAAGGCTATATCAGGCCTTGTATTTACCAAATGCAACAATTTGTCAACAAGTTTCTTGTACTCTTTGTTAACTTTTAAGTAGGGTGATTTAGAATGATCAACCTCTTCCATGCTTATAGCTGTTAGACATGGTTTACTATCTAAATAACCATACTCAGCAAGCAAATCCATTACATATTTTCTTTGACTTATTAAAATTCCACTTTTTAATCTCATTACCTCAATGCCTAATATGTACTTTAACTTGCCTAAGTCTTTATTAGTAAAACAATCATTTAAATACCTCTTAATGTCATCAATAATATTCTGATTTGGACTAGCAAGAATAACATCATCAACATAAACTATTAAAGCAATAAAATCATTTCTTGCTCCTTTAATAAACAAGGATGGATCAGCAGAAGATTGTTTAAAGCCCTTTTTAAGCAAAGATGATGTTAAAGTGGATTTCCACTGTCTAGTGACTTTTTTTAAAACCATATAGAGATTTAGTCAATCTGCACACAACATTTAGTATATCAGATTTTGTACCTTGTGGTAATTTGATATAAATTTCTTCATCTAAACTACCTCGAAGAAATGCATTATTAATATCTAATTGCTCTAACAGCCAATTTTTCTTTGCTTCCAAAGCTAACAACAATCTAACTGATTTTATTATAGCAACTGTTGAAAAAGTTTCCAAAAAATCAATTTCTAGTTGCCGTGTATAGCCTTTAGCCACTAATCTTGCTTTATATCTCTCAATATTGTCATTACTGTACCTTTTAATCCTAAAAACTCACTTGCAACCTATTGGTATTTTAACATTAGGCAAAGATACAATATGCAATGCATTATTGTTTTTAAGGCATTAATTTCTTCATTCATGGCTTTATGCCAATTTACATATTTAATGGCAACCTTATAGGTTTTTGGTTCAGTCTCACTATTTAAAGCTATCGAATAGTTTTTCTATGCCTCATTCAATCTCTGATATGAGAGAACAACAGATAAAGGATAGAAAACATATTAATCATTGTTTTCTTTATAGTTTCCATCTACTAAAGAACAATGATAATCTTTCAAATATTTAGGCTAAAAATGCCTTCTTTTGTCCTTCCTTTTATGAGCAATATTATCCACTGTTTCATTCGTTTTATCCTTAGCAAGTTCATTTACAAGATCACTCACATGTTCCGTATTTTCATTTTCATTAAGAAAGGGAAAACAAGTTTCATGAAGGTCACATTTCTATTTATGCTAATGGTTTGAATTTTTAAATCTAAAACTCTATAGCCTCTAACCCGATCTCTATATACCAAAAATATGCCTTTAACTCCCCTCGGATCAAGTTTTGTCCTATCTCTAGACAAAGTTGTGTGAAAACACAAGCAAACACCAGACCTCAAATTGTTATATTCAGGTTTTTTTGTCAAACATTACTTCATAAGTGCTTCTATTAGATAAGGTTGGAGTTGGCAACCTATTGATAATATGAACATAATGACCTATGAAATAATTTCAGAACTTTTAGGTAAATTGCTTTGAAATTTTAGTGACCTAGCAATATTTAAGATAAGTTGGTGTTTTCTTTTAACCAAGCCTTTTTGCTGAGGTGTTTTAACACAACTCCTTTGATGTTTTTTGTCATTTTCCAAATAGAAGGAATTAAGTTTGAATTTTAGTCCATTGTCAGTTCTAATCACCTTAAAATTCTCTTTATACTAAATTTGAGTCATTTACAAAATTTTCTAAAAACTTCAGTAGCTTCGCTCTTATTTCTAATAATAACACCCCAAGTATACCTATTATAATCATCAATAATGGTTACAAAATATCAGTATTTATCTAGATAAATAACAGTGGGACCCCAAATGTCAGAATGCACTAATTCAAAAATTTCTTTAGACTTATTTTCAAAAATAGGGAAATGTTTCTTTTCATTCTAGAAGCATAACAAATGTGACAAACAAAATATGTAGAAAAAGTGATATTAAGATAATGTTTGCTTAACAATAGCATTCCAGTTTTGAATACATGGCCTTATAATAAACAACAGTGAGACCTAAATCACATGAATTTACAACATTATTACAAGCAACAACGTTCAGATGATAAAGACCATTGATCATTTTAGCTAAACCAATCCTATCAACAACAACAATAGGCCTATCAATCGTTCCATTTTTAAATTATAGTTTATTTTTCAACTATAAAACCATTTTCATAGACCTAGCTCAAGAAATGGTAATTTCCTTTGTCTAAAAACGTAGAATCTAAGATTAAAGATGGATTTTCACCTGGATGGAGAAAGAACAGACTATTTTCATTGATTTTGAGCTAATTCCTTACCATAATCGCAAACTAAACCAAGATCGATTCAAGAACAAACTAAAAAAAATTCAAAATCACAATCGTAGAAGCTTTCAACAAACAATTTATCTCTCTGATACCATGATAACTTCAGTATTGAATTAAAAGAGAATCAAAGTTTCATAAAAGAATCAAGAACAAAAGGAGAAAAATGGAGAAATTACCATTGAAGAAGAAGAAAGGAATATAGATGATATTACCGAAAGAGCTCACTAACTAATACCTTCTCAGTCGGTAGGTATATATAGGTAATAATTTAAATAACCAAGTTACCTGTGAGTCACGATAACGTTCTATAAGATTTCCCAACCTTTCTATACCTAGGTATAAGACAAGTGTAACTGAACTAACTAATTATACTTTAGTATAAACTGAATATAATTACAGTATAAACAATATAAGTCATTAGAAACTAAATCTATCTCAGAAGACTGTGCTTTTAGCGAACATAAACTTTGATCGGTTTTAGTTAAGAAATAATAATCCTAGTTTGGCTATTGAACGGTTATCTCACGTTGTATAATAAATAAATATGATAAGCATTTTTATAATAATATTTATCATACTTAATTATTTATATACATCAATTTGTAATATCATTATAAGTTTTATTATATTTAATAATAATAATATTCAATAAAAATAATGATGATAATTATTTAGTATATAGTAACACATTAATACTAATACATACTATTTATATTAATATTAATTTTATAATTATTATAAATCAAATATTTATATTGATTCATAATAATAATTATAGGAAAATTTTTAAAATAATAATAATAATAATAATAATAATAATAATAATATCTAATTGTAATTATACTTTCAAAACTAATTAAATATAACACGACTTACTATCTAAATAAAACTATTATAAATACATTAATAAGGAATAATAATACATTATTAATTATTTTAAATAATAATTATTAAATTTAGTATTTACTACTATCAAATATTAGTATAGATGATAATAATTATTAAATTTAGTATTTACTACTATCAAATATTAGTATAGATGTAATGATAACTAAAAGTATTAACAATTACTGTAAACATGTCTATTAATAATTTAATTGATTAATAATATATATATTTTTTTGAAAAATCTTCGATGGAACGTTGTGTTCCACCATCGGAAAAAGGTTGAAATAGGTAAAAATTTCGGGGTTCTCGTCCCAACTAGGTTGATGCGAGATGCTTGCCTACAAAACACCCATCCCTCTTTTCATTAATAAATCAAATTACAACGTTCTCCGATGGAGAATAAAATTATGTACAATCAAGTAAATTGGTTAGATTTTTTGAAAAGCAGTAAATTGGTTGGATGAGTAATAATATCACTCATGTTGAAAGAAAGCGGAACTCTGTTACAAAGAAAAAGAAAACGACAATGATAAAAACTCGCTAAGAGTAAGTCTTCGTTTCTTCGATCATGCTCGAAAATTCTCCTATTCTTTCGTCTCCAAATATTCCAATCTATGAAAAACCATAACGATGTAAAGAACTCCCGAATTGTCCCCCCCTAAAGAATGACCGCCACCCTATAAAAAACTCATAATCCGATTTCGGGATAATCATCACGAGACCGAGAAGGTAGAATAAATCCCACCAAACATTCCGAGCACTCGAGTAGTAGAAAAGAGCATGATCCATGGATTCTAATTCATCACAAAACGGGCATTTCGCTTCTTCTATGCACCTTCTACGAAATAAGAAAATATTCTATGGTAATCTTTTGTGAAAAACTAACCATCCAAACATTTTTATCTTTGGAATTAATCTCACTCGCCAAATTATATTAAAATCAGTTCCCGCTTGACGAATCCTCGATTTATAGACACACGAACAATAACTTAACGCCTAATACTCCACGGGATCTCCACCCTTCCACAAGACTACGTCAACAGCCCCACCTTGCAATCCGAGCAACAGCCCCGATGTAACATCAACCTCCCTCTGCAAAAAGTTCTGGTTAGATTGGTTAATCCACTCTTGAATTTGTAAGAAACGATTTCGATTTGATATCCTAAGATTCTGCTTCCAAAATGGCCTTGAAAAGGGGGCTGCCCCAAACAGAAAAAAGCAACCCTCTGCAACTGTGCATTGTTTCTGATTGCACATTAAATATATCTTAGTAAATAACTCAGCTAGGGGGACATTCGTGGTCCAATTATCTTGCCAAAAAAGAACTCTCTAACCCATTTCCCACCTCTACCCTCACATTTGATTTGAAGACGGACCACAACTCCTCATTAGATACACAACAAGAAATAATGTCTTTCCATATGTGCGAAAAGAAGCCTTACATCTAAGCTACACAAAACTCCCCACATCGACGTTTCATATCTCCTCACACAAATATCATACCACAACCTCTCGTTCCCACCCACCTGAATTTTTCAAATCCACTTCAAAAGAAGGCAGCAATATACGATCTTAAAATCCCTTATAAAGAGCCCACCTTCACTCCATGGTAATGATAGTGTTACCCAATTAACTTTGCTAATTCCTCTTCCCGAAACATCAACTTTCCAAAGGAAATTCCTCATAATTTAAATAAGTTCACCATTCACCACGGAAGGTAAATTGTAAATCGAGAGCAAGTAGATGGGTAAAGAGGCTAGAATCGATTTAATGAGGACCACTCTTCCACTATAAGACAAACATTGGCCCAACCATCTTTGAAGCCTTCCATGAAATTTTGCTATCAATAGATTCCAACTTGAGATTGGGATTCACTTATAGCTTAAAGGAGCCCCCAAATACATGATTGGAAACTTCTCAACTTTACACCCCAAAGTTTCTATAAATCTATTTAGATCCTAATCATTCTCATTCACCCCATAAGAGAGCTCTTGTGAAAATTGATACTAAGGCCCGAGATTACCTCAAAACAACGGAGAATTCTTCGAACTATTGGAAGTAAGGTTTTATCTTCTGGAATGAAGCATAAGATGTCGTCCACAAATTGAAGCAAGGAAATATCAATTGTAGATCCATCAACTCGAAATCCTAGTAACAAGCCCTTTCGAATCCCCTCATCAAATAATTGTTTCAAACCTTCAAAGGCCAACACAAAAATAAAAGGAGACATCGGATCCCCTTGCTTAACCCCCCTTTGAAGTTGAATTGGGGCACTCGGGGTCTTGTTGGCCAAAATCGAAGTAGAAGAGCCCTCTCTACAACTAGCCAACCATTCAATCCACATATCGGTGAAACCCATTCATCGCAACACCTCCAATGCGATGAAAGAGCATTCATGAATGCTTCTCCGTATAACGAAACCAAATTGATTTTCTGAAATCAAAAGTGGAATGATTGGAATAATTCGGGCATCGAGAACTTTGGAAACCATTTTGTAAATACCATGAACCAGAGAAATTGGTAAAACATTACCAATTGACGACGAACCAGGTACTTTGGGAATGAGAATAGTGAAAGAACGTTTGATTGAATTAGGTAACTCACCCGTCACATGTAGCTTTTCGAACACCTCCATAATGGACGGTTTCAATTTATTCTAAAATCGTTTGTAAAAGTAAAAATTGAACCCTTCTGGTCTTGGTGCTTTCCCTTCATTACATGCCGCCATTGCTGCCCATACTTCCTCCTTAGTAAACGAACCCACTAGTCTCAAATTGTCTGCCTCGAAAACCTCTCGAAAAGGCAAACTCTGTAGTGAAAAAGGAATTTCTGCTCTTGCCGAAAATAAATCCAAATAAAACTCCCTTAGAGATGATACAATCCCACTTTGATCACTAATCAGTATCCCATTGACAACGAGTTAAGAAATATGATTATTTCGTGCCTTAGCTGAAGCCACCCTATGGAAAAATTTTGTATTATCATCCCCTAAATTGTCTAATTCACTCTCGATTACTTATGTTTAATTTTCCCATAACTCTGTATTCTTGATGATAACTCCACCCTCACTCTAGACAAATCCAAACCCGTATCCCCCTCAATAGGCCTACTAACCGAGCTCGAAGTGAGCTCTACCACCCTCTCCTCCAATAATTTGATAGAAGCTTCCAATCTCCCAAAATTTGTGATATGCCATTGTCTAATAAAATCCCATAATCTCTCCAACTTGAAATCCACATCTCTCAAAGACCATTTATGATAGATTCTGACCAATTTCTCCCTAATGAAAGACTAGGACTCCGAATTCTCCCACCAGTAGTTTAGTGAGCAGAACAATCTCAAGCCCGGTGGTCGAATAATATGTGATGAGAAAACAATTGGAAAGTGGTCCGAAAGTGTATCATCAATTGTTTTCAAGTTTAAAGAATGCCATAAGTCAAGTAATTCATTTGAAACCATAGAGCGATCAATCCGAGAAAAATCTAGACAATTAGACCACGTGTAATCTCTTCATCAAGAGGAAAATCATACAAACCACAGCTCTTAATAAAATTTCTAAACGCAAGCATCACATTAGAGACTCCTCCGCTCAAGCATTCGTAGCTATGTAAAACCTTATTAAAGTCCCCACAAACGATAATCTTTTGGAACCTCAAAATTAACAGCGTCAACTCATCCCAAAGTTGGTTTCGATCGGAATAATTAGTGGGACCATATAAGCACAAACTATGGAAATCCATATAAAGCGAAGTAAAATGCACTAAAATCCATCTAGTTTCATAGCGAATTACAGTACCTTGGATAATCGAAGAATTCCACGAGACCAAGATCCCACCGGAACGACTCCGAGATGGAGCAAAAATAACCCCAAAGTCATTGTATCCCCAATCCTTCCATATAATTTGGTCTGAACATTCTAAAATTTTAGTTTCTATAAGGCAAAAGAAGTCCAAGTCCACTTATGATAATATGTCATACTTTTCTTTTAACATATGCAAAACGTCTAAGACAATCAAATGAAATCTTATTCATTTTTCTTTGTGGATTTCATATCTCTTTCCTTGTGTTAATCAAATGCCCCTTAATAAATACAATATATATGCATATATGATTTTAAATTTTCAAAAGTTGCTGGGGGAATATTTGGTGAATCAATATGTTGTACATTATGTTAAGGACGTTTTACATAAATACTAGAATTCTAGCTCAAACTTTGAGCCAATATTAAAACCAATTAAAAGTATGTCCAAAATCTAGCAACAACTTTGTGGAGAATGGCCGAAGATGAATATATTTTGGAAATCCGACAAACAACAAGACTCCAAGATAATTAAAAGGACAGCTACCAATGCGAATCCCGGTGATTGCCTTCAAAGCGAGACACATTCTTCAAAATAAGCATTAGAATTTTCCTAGTTTACTTGTTAACTAGATTGTAAGCCATAAGAATGAATGACATTTCTAACAACCTGAAGATTAGTAGAGGTGGCAGCCATAAAAAGAAACTGTCATCGGCATAGAGTAGATGTGATGAAAGATGACAACACCGAGAGTAACACATTAGGGAAATCAAATCATCTCTAACTGAGATAATAATTTGTTGAAAAAATCCTCCGCAATCCGAAAAGAATTGGAGAGAGTGAATCTCCTGGCCTAACACCCCGATACATGGAAAATATCCCATAAGACTAGAGCTAGTCATAATCGACATACGAGCTGAGGATAAGGCTTAAATTTCTGGTCACAAAATTTGGTAGAAAAGTCAAATGCATGCACATCTTTAAGTTTTAATATTAAATTTAAGATTTGATGCATTCAAAGGTGTTCTAACTTGTCCCAAAAATCCTGTGTCCCCCTAAACTTTGAAAACATCCCCACAGCTATCTCAACTTCAACAAAGTATGTCTTTGGACTCACTCCATCCGACATGGCATCCTACGTGGCATATTTTGACTTTTTGGGAGCATGGTTGACTTGATTAATTAAAAAATAAAGAAAAATAAAATAAAAAACTAACCGTTTTTCTTAGGCGTATACTCTCACCCGCATTACTCATCCGCTCTATTCCTCCCAAACTGAACTTGTGCCTCTCTCTCCAGTGGACTCGTCAGCACCAACATTCCTTGCTATTTTCGTGTCGATCCATATACAATCATATTCAAATTACTTTCTCCATTTTGAAAAACAAATCTTGATCCAAACAAAGCTAGAGGAAAGGAATTTCATTTTCTAAACATCAAACCATGAAAGCCCGTAACTATGAACAAAACTCATCGATTTTCCCTAATAAGAGATCGAAAATTGAAATTGATGAAAGTGAAATTGTGGCAGAGCTGAAATCGAAGGGGGAAATCCACGAAGAAAGTGGTTCGATTTGAGTTTTATTTGCAGAATTTGAGGGGGTGTTTCTCAAAACTTCTCATTTTCAACTTTTAACTTAAAAGTGTATTTTAAAAAGATTTTAACTTATAAATCAGACAATGAAGTATTTTTGATAACTTTTTATTAACTTAAAAGTTAAAAATAAGACAGAAGTTAAAAGTATGTCATACTTACTTTTTAAAAAAGTCACTTATAAGACATTAATGACTTTTTGAGATGTTTTGAAAAACACCTCCTGATTTATGTTATCTTCAATAGAAAATTGATCCCAAATGCCAAGTCTGCATTGGGCACTTTTCCCAGAGTCTCAGAGTAAGTAAGCCTAAGAGTCTCTGACAAAGTTGAGATAGTCTCTAACTAGGTAGTAGGGGCTTGAATCAACCTATGTGATACACGTTCAATTCCCGAAGGAACACAAGTTGAAGGAGCACGAGATTTTTTGGAACAGAATGAAAGCACATTTTGATTAGGTCTAAATTTAATACAAAAGTTTTCAGTAAATGTTGGTAGCACTTATACTTTTTTAATATATTCATTGTATAAAGATAATGAAGCTATATTTATTCTCTAATTTCTCTAATTATTTTCAATTAATTTTTTGGTAATAAATTATAAGTATCTTGAATAATTTTAATGGGAGTGACGTTCAAACAAGTATGATTTTTTCGAGGAAAATTTATGAATTTTTTATGAATTTTTCAGAAAATAAATTCATGAATCTTTTGGGAAAACTCATATATTTTCTTTCACGTGTCAAGTTATGATTGAGTTGACTTTTCAAACTTGATACGTGACAGAGAGTGTATTCCATCTTCTTGGCTGAGAGTGGTTTAAAGGGAGAGAGAGAATCAAAAAGTGCACTTTTTTTAGTTGAGGTAGTTGCGGGAACGTTTTCAAAGTTCAGCGGAGCACGAGTTTTTCTAAGACAAGTTGGGACACCTTTTGATACGTAGGTCTAAATTAAATACAAAATATTTCAGTAAATGTTGGTAGCATTTATGCATATACTCTTTGTGTAAAGTTAATATATGCATATTTATTCTCTAATTTTTCTATTTATTTTCAATTAATTTTTTAGTAATAAATTATAAGTAATTTAGATAATTTTATTGGGGACTTAATCATAATTAATGCTTTTCGCTCCATCTCACAAATATATATAGCGAGAGTTGAACATCTTACTTAAAATGGGGTTGTCAACGAGCTACACCTTGCAAGTTTTTATATCAATATTAATTAATATATTATATGAAACAGTAAACTGCATTATGGTTTTATAATTTTTCGAAATTGATTTGTAATTAAATTATAAGATACAATGGAGATGATTGTTAGTTAATGTATGGTTATACTTCAACAAAATGACTGATCTTTATATTGATTATTACCAGGTCTGAGAACAATTAGAGGAGCATTAGTGATGCCATTGATGATTCAAGGATACAAGAAAGGTGTTTTAAATTTTGCTGTCATTACATGTAGAAAACCCCAGTAAGAAAACCATTAATATCAACTTTAAAATTCAGAAATAATAATCCAACAAACGGATTTCATCATTTTTTAGTATTATTTGTGATTTTATGGTAAGTATTGAATTTAGGAGAACTTTTTTGTTTGAAACTAATCAAAACAATGAAAAACAATCCTACTATTTAGATGGGAATTCCTTGTTGAAATTTTTATTAATTTTATGTATGCATGTATATTGTGTGTGTATATATGTATAGGCCAAAATACATCAATACCTCCTTTAACTTGACTCAAATAGCCGGATGCCACCCAAACTTATTAAAGGTCCAGCTACCCCCTTCAACTTGGTAAAAGTGAACCAATTAACCCCCTTAATTCGAGTTGGCAGGTGACGTGTTTGATAAGTGTATAATTACACTTATTATCGTGATATATTTAATCATAAACGATATGGTTTAAAGTCATTTTATACTTTATATAAAAGATTTCACGTGGTATGTAGTTGTTTTTGATGCAAGTGCAGAAACTAGGTGAATCTTGGGAGTGAAATGATCAAAGATGGAATTCTATGTAAAAAGAGTGAAAAAGGTGCAAAAAGATGTGTGGAACGCAAGGAATTGGCTTAGAATCGAAGTTGTCAAAGTTCGGTAAAGTTGCAAAGAAGAATCATGAAGAAAAGCACATGTTACGATCGTGACACCCATTCGCGGTCGCTACTTGTCATTCTTCACAAATAGAAAGTTATAAACCAATGTTCACAATCGCGACATGTATATCGCGCTCACGACTTGTGAAGTTTTTTGGTCAACTCTTCTCAACTACCAACTGCCGGATAAAAACTATCAACCGCCATCAACTGTCAAACGAAAAGACACCTTTTGGAAGCAATCAAATCATGAAAAGGTGCCTATCCATTGAAGATGAGGATAAAACTTTGCATCTAATCACATTGAAGTGATGCAACTCTTCGCCAATGGACACGACTCTTCGTTTAGATAGACGCAACCCTTTGCACTCTATAAATAGAGTCCCAAACCAACCAATTTTGTGCATGGTAGATGAGGGTGACATAGTTGATGCATATGAAGAATGCATGTATGCATAGATAGAGAGTGAAAATTGCATAGATTTCGCTAGTTCAAAGTGTTAGTGAGAAAAATGTATAAGTGATTCGATTCTTGTTTCGATCACTAGATTTCTCCACATATTCGAGCGATTATTGTATGAGTGTAATTGCAAAGCACTTATCAACAAAAGATTTTGTTCTTCAACATTCATTTGTTCGATATTCACAAAGAATAGCATCCTAGCAGAGGTTCTGTATGAGTTGAGAACGAATTCAAAGTAGACGCAGGAATTGCAGGAATTGACGACTCTCATTAAAGAGTGGATAGGTTGGATCAACTTTAGCTTTCACTTGCATACCTTACAACTTTACTTTGTTTTCTACAAATACTTTCTATTTTGAAGTTTATGATATGTCTATGTGTCATAACGAGTATTTCATCTTGCGTAATTTATATAAATCAAGTTATATGATTTTGAGTTAACTTTAAGATTGATTTTGGGGTTAACAAGATTGTGTATAATCATTGGATCTATGATTATAACGGTGTTTAGTGAACAAACATTTTTGGAGTGGTAACTTGCTAAATGTGGCTATTGTGAGCACAGGATTTTGTACCAGCTCGTGCATTCAATGATGACGGCTTTTCGAGATTTTATCCTTGAATCACACAATTTTCTAGTATCCAGATGTATCCGAATAGGAATCCTCCTCGTCTCTAAATTCAGAAGGACATTATATAATTCAGAAATTAATGAAAAAAGATATGAAAATACATAAAAAACATAATAAAAAAAAATTCAAGAAATAAAAACCCGAGGGAGACTGAATCCCAGGTCCGAGGTGGGCCTCGCCAAACAATGGGCTTTGGCTGGGCGAGCCTTGCCGAAACACCTTGGCGAGTGATAAGTGTATAATTACACTTATTATCA
Organism: Euphorbia schlechtendalii; assembly: GCA_949673415.1. Classification (NCBI taxonomy): domain Eukaryota; kingdom Viridiplantae; phylum Streptophyta; class Magnoliopsida; order Malpighiales; family Euphorbiaceae; genus Euphorbia; species Euphorbia schlechtendalii. The sequence continues at coordinate 19,178 of CATIWQ010293179.1, forward strand.
TATTAATTTTACACATTAAACACTATGAATTAAGTCATTTTTATACTTCATATAAAAGATTTCACGTGGTATGTAGTTGTTTTTTTATGCAAATGCAGATACTAGGTAAATCTTGGGAGTAACATAATCTAAAGTGGAATTCTATGAAAAAAGAGTGAAAAAG
>CATIWQ010293214.1:0-20497 GCA_949673415.1 Euphorbia schlechtendalii
CCAACTGCTAAAAGGTACGTGATCATAAAAGAACTTCACTAAAAACACCCTTTACTCTGACCACTGACTAGATCGTCGGAGGATCTTCGCCGGAAACAACTCCGGCCGAGGATTTGTTTTGCAGGACCTCTGAAGACTCAAAAAACGGAAAGACGATTATTGACGGATATCAACATGTGTTTTTATTTTGAAAAAGTATAATTCGCTCTTCTCATTGTTAAAATGAGAAGTTTTATCCATTCACTCTTACATAATGGGAGAGTTGCTTTTGAACAACGATAAACGACAATTAACAATCATATTAACAAATGCAAGATGAATCTTAATCAAGGCTACAAAGAGCACTAATACTTGCATTTGGATGATTTTGAAAACATAATTTGTGACATGTAATAAGAACGCATTGTTTCATTCCTTTTATTTAACTACTCATGTCCCGACATCTTGATGCCTCTATTGTTGCAGGTAATTAACCTGTAGCTCCTTTTTTAATCGTGTTTTTAAATTAATCAAAAGGTACTTATTTTTTTTAACTAAATTGACACTAAAAATAACTTAAAATAAAATTTATGAATTTTAATTTGAGATAATGAGAACTTTAATGAAGAAATGAGTGAATGAAGCCAATAATTATATATATCGAATATATAATTAGATTCGTATATATCTAAATAAGCTGAGAAGATTGAGTATAAGTGTCAATTGGAGGTGTTTATATAGTTGGGTTATATATGAGCCATTAGGGTAATGGAATCACTGTTTATTAATATTCTTCATACCGTGATTAAATTATGATTTCGGGTACAAATTCAAGTTCTTCTATCTTTGGGCACATAATAAAGTTAGTATCCGAATTCATTTGTTTTTGTTTTCCATCACGAGCCATAAGGAAAATAATACTACTAGTTTTTAAAATTTTTAAATTATATTGATGCACAATGTAAACAAAGGATTAATAATTCATTTGCATATAAATTATTTTTCCATTAAATTAATGGAGCAGTTGTAAATGCTTTATATATTACGACAGAACAATTATTCTTATATCTTATCTCTAAAATTGACTTGATAACTTTTCAAATAGTTACTATAAAAAAAATTTGGCAAAAATATAAGATACATAATAACTTAAACATATAACCTAACCCCTTCTTCTCTTTGTTTTATACACGTGTACGTTTGATCGTGAGAAGGAGAAAAAGTCTAACAATGCCTTTTCACCTTCATACCCTTACTTTCTTATATATTTTTTTTTCTTTATTTAGTTTCAGTGTTTTTGTGAGGATAATATGCATCTATTACTTTTGTATCGTTCACTACACAATCATCTTCTCAAAAAATGGGTTCGTTGCTTCATAACTCAATCTTCAAAGTTTTACAACTAGGTTAAATTTCATCCATCTTTAGAAAAAATATTTAATGATATTTTATGGTATATATCTAGATTTATCAGTAAGATTGTTTCACAATTGTGTTACTTGTTTATTTGATGTTATGATGCAAGCAAGATTTCTTATGGTTGTAAATTTGCGAAATTGATAACTGGAAGGGAAGAAAATATAGTTTGCAGTGTTTATCTTTTTTTTTTGTTTAAATCTTACTCAATGGCATGTTTGTCTAGCGTGAAGCAAGTTTTGTGTGTTTGAGTTGTGTGATGTATTCTTTCTGGTGTTTTAACTCCGTTAAACTAATTTTAATATTGTTATACTAGTCCATGTATCTTGGTCTGAGAATTATGTTGCACAAGTATTAGATAGAACAATTGATTCTTCGCCATGTATGGAATTTGACTTCATATTCATCCACCTTTAATTAGAGTTGCAATTGTGTTTAATTTTATTAATGGATTATATTCTTTAATCAAAACAGAAAGTATTAATAATAACTTAAACAAGGACAAATGATAATGTTGTGGATCAACTTTGTATAATTTTATTTCAAATTTTTCCTACTTTATTTGTCTCATTGTTGGCATGAAAGTTTGTAGACACTCACTCTTACACAATGAAAGAGTAGTTATTGAAAGTACATTAAATAATAAATTAACAATCATACATGTGCACCAAGAATTTCCTGTGCCTGGATCAAGTGCACAAAGACCAATGACACTTGCATTTGGATGTAGCTGAGTGCATATTTGACGGCATTTATAAAAATCACATGGTTTTATTTCTATGATGGTACTACTTTTATCCTCAGATCTTGGGGCCTCTATTGTTACCGGTATAGTACCTGCAACTGTTTTTTAAAATATTGTCTTCTCAAATTAATCAAGTCTTTCTATTTTCCAACTAAATTAACATTTTAGAAAAATATATTACAAAAAAATAAATTCTAACCTGAGATAATGAGAATCATAATGAAGAAATGAGTGAATGAAGTCATTACTTATATATCAAATATATGATTATAACTAAAACTGATTGAGATGATCGTGTATTTTCTAATTGGAGGAGTTTATATAGTTGGATTGCGCCATTATCACAATGGTATTACTATTCATTGCAATTTTTTTTAAAAAAAATCATTGATGCACAATGCAAATTAAGGAATAACCATTATTATGCATCTTTCAATCAATTTTTTTGTATTTGATTTATTGAGATGGTTATTTATTACTCATGTAGTCGTTAAGGTTAAGGAAATTGTACTATTGATTATCGAGACTTAATTTGAACTATATTACTCACAATGCAAATAAAGGAATAATGATAAATATGTATATTTGAAAATATATTCTTTCATTAAATTAATTTTTAAAAAAAATTTAAATTCAAGAAGTGTGAAATTGTAAATTTGGTCTCGAAATTTACATAACTGACAAAAAAAATGTCTTTTGTTTCTAAAAACAAATTAAAAAACATAATTAGTTTGTTTTTCTTATCTTGGTATTTTTGGCACATGAAAAAAATGCAAAAATTGTATGCTCTACATATTTTCACAATTTACATAACTGACAAAAAAAAATGTCATTTGTTTCTAAAAACAAATAAAAAAACATAATTAGTTTGCTTTTCATATCTTGGTTTTTTGGCACATGAAAAAATGCTAAAATTGTATGCTCTACATATTTTCACTTAATCGGGACCACCCTAACAAGAAAATATTACTCTATCTCCAACTTTTACATGATAAATAACAACTAGGGTGCGAAAATGATTCAATAACCAAATTACCGATCAAATTAAATCAAATTGTTAATTTTATTCGGTTATTATTCAATTTTATTCGGTTTGAAAAGGATTAATTTTTTCAGTTTGGTTTTAGAGTATTAAAAATGTATATAGATACAAAAGCACCTTCTAATTTTAGTGTTTAAATATAAATTTTACTCTCTTAGATCATGAAATTGAAATGTGAAGTGTTCAAGTCAAAATTGGATTAGTGTTAAACGTTTACTTGGCAAGTTTGAAACTAGATACTGACTTAATTGAATTTATTTTGTTTTGATGAGGTTTTCTTTCACTTATTCAATTCAGTTATGTTAGAATTTAGACCTCGATGCGCCCTTATCAGTACATACGGGGTTTAATTGGTAAGCCTATATGTGTACATGTCAACCTAAATAAGTACGAAGGTTGAGGATTAAATGAAATATTTTATATTTTATAAAATGTAATGTTAGTTTACATTACATAAGGTTGGATGTCAACCTCTATACATATACATACATATACATATACATACATAGTCAACGGTTCATATTCTTCTATCGCGCTGTGGTTCTTGCGCTACAGAGGTACCCAAGATCCTGACTATTCGAATATCATTCATGCATAATATCCTTCATTGGTATCAGAGCCTATACACTACGTGTTTAACTAGATTTGTTTCGGGTTGGCCAGAATTAATATTATTAATGTGTTAATGATACTATTTTATAATAAAAAAACAAATGTGTTTTTTGATTGATCAAAATATGTTTTGATCATATATTATGCGTGAAAGTACACTATAAAATTTTATTTTTGTAAATTAGTTACGAATACAAAATTAATGGGATCAAAATATTATTCTTCGTTATGTTGGAGATAATTCATCGACTAAATTTGTCTGGTCTACTAAAGTTTCTATAAATTTGGTTATTAATAAAATAAATATATTATTATTCTGGAATGTTTCAAATAATGTGGGTCCCTTAAAATATGCACCCTAATAAATCTTGCATTTTATTATAGAACAGAAAATGGGGGATACTCATAGTTAAAAGTTATTTTTATGTTGTATATATTCTAATCACGATTGAAATAAATTAAATAATAATTTGGGCTAATAAATTTGGTATAACCAAATTTTATGAAAAAATCAATATATAGCATAAGAGAATGGGATTCTCCTCTGCTAGGGTTTAAGTAAACCCTCAGCCGCCTTCACCAAACCTGTCGGATTTCAATATTGTCGGTGCAATCTTTTGCTTTCTTGTTTGTCTATTGATTTCGAATCAAATTCTCTCTTACCCTTACTGCAATTTAATTACGTGATAGAGTTTTCTACCTCTACTACTGTTCTTGATTGAACCTTTGCCGGATTCTTTACCGGTTTCTTAATTTCTCTTTGATAATTGACGATTGATAAAGGAAAGTTAGTGTTTTCGGTTAGTTTATTAGATTTTCTTGGTTTTCGTTCTAGATGAGTCTTTCTAATGTTTCTTTTATTGCTAATCTTTTTTATCAGAAGTGCAATCATACGACAACATTGAGCCCTATTAAAGGGCCATCTTATGCCTATGTTGTGTAAGACAAATATACAAAGATAGCTTCGATTACTCCGAATCCGGTTCCCTTGAGAACAACCGCTGTTGTTAACGATAAAGGGGGGGGGTATAAATCAGTTAGGATTACTAAATCGTTATATGATAATAGGGTCAAGCAGTGCGTGAATTCTCTTATTGGTAAAGTCATTGTTGGTAAGGGTGTTACGCCATGGAAAGTTGATGAGCTGAAAACTCAACTATCAATGATTTGGGGATTCAATACGTAGTGGAAGCTAATTTCTATAGGTAAGGGGTATTACCATCTCATGTTCCCGTCTGCTGATATGAAGCAACATGTTTGGAGTAAATGAAACCTTAATCTAAAACCTGGAATCTTTAGAGTTCAACCGTGGGTACAGGACTTCGACCCCTCAACACAACATAATACGAATACGCAGGTATGGGTGAGATTGCTTGGTTTGACATGGGAATATTGGGATGCACAAATACTTGCTGAAATTACAGATTGCTTTAGGGTTCTTCTCGGAGTTAATAAAGCAACAATTGGCCATTTTGCTCATGTGTTAGCTGATGTCGATTTATCTTCAAATCTACGGAACATGCACTACGCCATAGATGGTCTGTCGCAACAACGATAAAATGTTGCCTAAAGAGCCAAAAGTGTTGCAAAAGCACTTGTCGCAACACTTTTCCATGAAAAAAGTCATTGGTGATGTTTCCCTTGCGAAAAGTCATTTTCGCAACACATTTTTTTTCTCGCAACACTTAGAAAAGTGTTGTGACAAATGACTTTTCGCAACACTTTTTTTAGTACTTGCATCTGTTGTGTTGCAAAAAATACCCATCTCCGTCTATGTTAACGGTCGTTAGTTTTTTCGTAACACTTTTGTTATTTATTCGCAACACTGTTTTTATAACACTTTTAGCACATTTGCAACACCATGTCCAGTTTTCGCAACACTTATTAAACAAAACTTATGTCACATTTGAAACACTTTTTGCGCTTATTGCAACACATTTGTAAAAAACACTTAATTGACGCCATAATTGAAAAAAATTGAAATTTATTTTTTTATATAATCGCATAATATTCAATTGTATACAAATTCAAACGAGAACTAAAAAACACATGATATTATACAAACTAAAAATAACGCTACTAGAAATATAGTGTTTCCAAAAGTATCTGAAAAGATTCTCCAACCGATCTTTACACATCTGAATTTTAAACCACTCGTCATATGTGTGAAACATTGCTCTTATCATCGTCATAAGCAACGGTTCTTCTATGTCCAGCCTCCTCCCAATTGCAACCTATTCACCATTCGTAAGTTCAATATACAAATTACAGAATCCTCGGGTACTACACTTTTATCATATAGGGGCAAAAGGACCAACTATCAAAACCGTCTATCATAATTTTATAAACAAATGATACATGTCATTTGAGATTGAATGGATCCAAATAGCATAGACAAATAATTCCTAGCTACTGCATGCTATGCATTTTTGAACTGAAACTATATGCATTGATCAGCAAAGGTTAAATCATACATGAAGAATCAAGAAAATGCAACTTATTGTGAGAAAATGTTAAGCAAACTGACACAAAAGGTTTTTTTTAAGTTGGATGACCATTAGACACCAAACATCAAATTTTATATCTCAGTCAAATGTAGCAGCGGTATGCAAAGTTACAGGAACACATTTCAGAAAATCTTCAAGCAAGTTCTTAGAGTTCAGAAATAAAAATACAATTGGTAGGAATATTGTTGCTAGAACACTCCACCAACATGCTAACTGTGAAAGCTGAAGACATAGAAGTTAAGGGCATAGTTCCAATATAAAGTTCACGTTATGACATGAAGCCAATTAAAACATTAATGGAAATATCTAGTACTCACCTCTTTTAATGATGGCATAGGCAAAACTTGTAGTATTATAAAAACCTTTTGAACAGGGGAAGTTATCTACGCACTCCACTGCTGTTCTGGAAAAGGTAGAACGGTAAAGAAATAATTAATAGACATCCTTCCGAGAACAGAAAGGAAGAGATAAAAGTGCACTAGTTTTCCCTCTTACCATCATGTGTCAGATTCCAACTGGTTTGCCTTTTTGAAGATGTCACTTTTCAATATTTTCTCTCTTCAATCAGAATTTGACATGTGCCGGAAAATTGGTGCACTTTTGCCTAGTTCAGAGGTCAAGTGGAACTTTTGAAAGTTTAAAGTGATCTCTGAAAATAGTTATCGAGTTGAAGGGAGTCTTGATGCATATGACTTTACATAAATGTAAAAATTTCATTCAAATGTTTATTTGGTGTCTGAAGAAACTACATATATTCAGTGCTTAACTTGTTCAGTTTAGCTTATTATGTGCATTACTTTCCAATTAATGCATAAAGCCTTCATTTAACAAATAAAGACACAAAGAATATGAAATATCGGTATCATATTGTGCATGAACATATTTACTAATTATGAATAGATTTGTTAAACATCAATTGTCAAAGCAATTAGACACCAAATATCCATTTTAAAGGTTAGATAGAAAAAATTGGGTTACAACAACACCATAACAAATATTTAATTCCAAAATTTCTAGCTATAGTTACCTTAATCTTGATCCATTAACTTCTGATGTAAGAACTGTAACTCCATCATCAGTAACCCTAAGCAAACCCTGCAATAACCAATCAAACAATCTATTAATCAAAATCAAACAATTAATCAAACAATCTCTTTCACGGACGGAGAGGGAGCCAAAATGTAGCAAACAAGGGACCGACCTAACATAAAAATAATGCAATAACTTGGAATGCTTTACATGTACCCATCAGTTGAAGATTCTCCGCAATGAAAGATTACTTATTGATAAGCAATTTTCATTTATCACACAGGTCGAATCCCGACATTATGACAGAAACAACTAATGAATTTATGTTGCCGAGTGTCAAACTAATGATAAAATGAGATGAATTTATTACAAGTTTATCATAATATATTCATAAAGTAGCTAAGTACCTGAAGTTCATGCTCATTGAACATATCAATCCAATCCTTCTGTATAAGCTATTGAAAGCCTCTCAAGAAATGAGAGCTTTGTTGGCGTATGTGAAATGTTTATCCACAGATTAACCATCAGTTTACAGAAGACAGTCCAGCACAGAACTGAAAGAACAAGTTGAATGTGTTCATGCACCTGGAAATTCAAATGATGATTGGATACAAGATGAATATATGTAATAACATTCTCATTCGTAACACGTATGTTTTTTCCTTGTGGAATCAGTTCCTCTTCTATTTGTTTTCCATATTCATTGTTCATAATGATAAAGTAGAGTTCCAACTCAGAGATATCACCTTGGTAATGCTGAAGAAAATAAATAAAGAAATTATATAGCATAACACTTGTCTCAGAGTAACAGGTCAAGGGACCATTTAGAAGGAACCGATTATGGAAACCAAAGCATGCATTGAAAGTTAAATGAACCTTCAAGAAAATGTGATGACAATACAATTCCGGATCCAATAAAGGCAAGTTATTTAGATAGTTGAACCTGCCAAACCATAAAAATAAACAAAAGATAACATGCTTAGTTGAGCCTAATAAATGATATAGAAAAAGTAAAGACAAGAAAAACATGCCTAGCATGTACTCATACGATTATCCAAAGACAACTTGATACTCAAAATAAACCAATAGCATCACCATAGACCACAAAAAATTATGTAGAAATATTCCTAAATACTTTTTGCAGAATTAAAGATTCTCGAAAAATGAAGTATAACAATAAGTTGAGCTCGATTAATCAAGCATAAGCCACTAGACTTATACTGGTGACCAAATTTCAACATGCATAAAAAATTAACTAGGCATGAGCATTCTCCAATACAACTAAGTGCTCAGCTGAACAGATATCCAACCTGAATGGATACTGACCTGACAACCAAAGCAAAAAAAATGAGATCAAACTAAACCATTTGATAAATAAAATGTGAATCATAAAAAAATAACAGAATCTCAGCCAACAAAAATGACAAAGCTCTCTTTTTGTGTATTCTACACCGTCAAAGTTCCTCTCTTTATATACTTTTGCTTCTATTACACATAATGTGAGAAAAGACCTCTAGATAATGGGGTTAAAGGATCAAGATGAATAGTTGGAGCAACATAACATGCTTAGATTTAATCACCAGTAATGACTACTATTGAAATTCTTATTATAGATGATTCTATAGCATCAATGTAAATTTAATGTAGATTTTCACATAGAGCCACAGATAATAATATTTGAATATAACCCATTTTCAATTTTAAATCATGTGACCGACCCCAATTGAACCATATTGAAAGAATATATAGACAAGTAAATAGTGTAAATAAAAATGCAAGCGAGGCGCTAACAATTGTAGCACTATATGTTAGGATAAGTGTGAGTTGAGTATATCCCACATGGAAAGTTAATGAGTTAAGTGAATGATATATGATTGAGAAAGGCCCATTAACCCATGACCTTAGGGTTTTGGGTTAGAAGTGGTGTCCAGCCTATGAAGTTTATCAATCACTTGCGTGCTCATTGTTTCCCCCAGACCGAAGGCTCCCAGATCCTGATAAGTGGTATCAGAGCTGGTGTGGCTTGTTTGAGCGGAATTATGCTCAAGGGGGAGTACAGTCCTAACCCGGATGTGGTGATAACTCACACTTGAGGGGGAGATTGTTGGGATAAGTGTAAGTTGAGTATATCCCACATGGAAAGTTAATGAGTTAAGTGAATGATATATGATTGAGAATGGTCCATTAACCCATGACCTTAGGGTTTTGGGTTAGAAGTGGTGTCCAGCCCATGAAGTATATCAATCACTTATGTGCTCATTGTTTCCCCTGACCTGAAGGCTCCCAGATCCTGACACTATATATCATCACTGATTCACTTAAGATTCACCAAAAAGTATTTAGGAATATATCCGAGTTGGAACTCTCACTATGTAGCATTACAGTATTCACAAAGTTTTCTCCCAATGAATGACTTCTATGTGATACATAACGGTTGTTGTAACTCAGAAGGAGTGGTATAGGTATACTAGCATTACAAAAAACGTTAGCTGGGTAAGATGAGATATTGAAGTGATTGATGAGGTAGGATTTGGGTATTAATGATTCCCATTTACAATACTTTTGGGAATGTAATTTACACTTAGTACTCTTTTTACTTTTTAGTTCAAACCAAAAAGAAAAAATTAACACTACCATTTTCATTCCCACTTTTTAGTTGAATCAGCCAATAAGAAAGAGAATTCACCAATTTCCATTGTCATGCCATGTGAATAATAGCCCAACTAAAAAAAACCCCTATAGGAGAGGATTATTGGTTCTTGGTAGCATTATTCACCTAGGTGGAAACAATACTATCAGTACAATGAAACATAACCCGCGAACTTGAAGCAATACATCTACTTCGAAGAAAAGATTATTCTGTGCGAATGTTGTACGAAGTTTCTCATTTGACATGTTTTTATTCCTATATTCACTAAGAAGACATAAAACCATATCAGAAAAGCAAGCTTACAAACTAAATATTGGGGTTAGATCTGTGGAGCAAACACAATTATCTTCATTTAACAGCCGCTTCTACAGCCAAATGACAATTCATCATCGAAGGTAACCACAACTTATAACTCGTATTTCACAAAACAGAGACAATGTAGAAGTTAGAACATTATGTAAAGTGAAGAACCTTCAAAAGAATCAATTCCATACGCAAAATCGCAATCAGTTAATGTACATTAAAAATCAGTACCTAGATCGATGAGAAAGAGTCGATTCGATAAAATTACCCGCTAAAGAGAGGTGAAAGGGTGTGAATTCCACCGACAGATCAACCGAAAGGGCAGATTTAGCCATTAGGAAAATGAAAATCAGTAGAAGCACATGAACAACAAGTCAATGAAGCTGTGATTTTCTAAAGAGGAGGAGAAAGTGATGGTGGAAGCAGTGAGCATGGAAGCACCGAGAGTGAAAGACCCAAACGAGAATCGAGAACCGGTGGATCTTGAGAACTGCTGCAATGGGAAATGTTATTAGGGTTAAAAACGTAAGAGAAGTTAACAAATTTTAGATGGAACATGATTTTTTTAGAGTTTTTAAATTCTTTTTTATATTATTGATAAACGTTTCCGTCAAATAAATGAGCGGGAGATGAGCCCGCCACTATATTTCACTATTTATTGATGTTTTTTGCAACTGTAAGTTAAAAGTGTTGTGAAAAAAATGAATTTTATATGCTTTCTCAGTTATTGCAACACTTATTTCACATGTTTTGATATGTGTTGCGACAAATCAATTATTTCTTCAAAATTTTCAACACTTTCATGTAACACTAACAATTTTGATTGCAATAGACCATCTATGGCGTAGTGAAAATACAATTAGAAATGCATTCGAACTTATTCAAGGTAGATTTGTGAAGAAAATAGTTGATTACAAAACATTAGAAATGAAAAAAAAAATTGACAATGCACAAACTGGTAGAGAAATGGTAAGAATAGAGTAGAATAACAAAAATGCAACAAATACCATTATCATACCATCCTATGACTAGATATCCAAGAATCTGTGGATGTTGCTTTGATCCTTAGCTCTGGGCTCATTCTGAATGAAGTCCATTTGAAGCTTGTGGGCCTGACAACTCAAATCCTTGGTTCAACCCAAGTCCAAACCTAATTGCACTGATTATTCAAGATCTTTGGATTGAAGAGAGCTCAATGGCTGAGATTGAGGGCCACTAACCTAAATGCTGCCTCTGCCGTTCTTCTCTTCATATCTCAGATGCTGAGTACTGTTATTCCTCAGAAGCTGCTGAGTTGAGTCTGCTGAGTTGAGAGAGTTTGTTAAGAGGTCTCTTAGGTTCCTCTTGGGTTCACTAGCTTAAATCTTCTCTTCTTCTTTGATTCTTCTTATTTCTTTAAGGGTTACGTTTTGTAAACCTTTGTTTATTCTCAGTATCTGTGATTGTATCTTCTCTTCTATGTTAGGGTTTTACTAATTTTATAAATTCTACTGTGTTCTTGAGAGAAGTGCGATTATGTGTTGTATTTGGACTTGCTGGCTGTACTTTCTTTAATTTGAGATTAATAAAGCGTTGCCGGAGAGCTTTCCCCCGTGGATTAGTCGGAATCTCATAAAACAGATTTCGGAAACCACGTTACAAATTGTGTGTGTTCTTTTATGCATGTTTACTTTTCTGCTGTGTATTGAGTTCTGAAACGTTTTGAGCGATTTGCGATTTCTGGCAAGTTTACTCTGATTCCGATCCGCTTCCAATTTGCGCACAATAGAATCAAATAAAAAGCAAAATAAAAAATACAAATCTAATGCATATTTATCATTTACAAATGGATTGAAATGCAAACAACATAAAACAAAATCAATTTAAAAGTAAAATATTATGATCAAAACAACAACTAACACAAGTAAATACCAGTATTTTACCCGACCAGATGTACAAAAATAATTTCAAAAATAAAAAAATAATAAAGAAAACAAGATTACCTTCAACATGGCAAAAACTTTAGAAAACTTTGTGACACACTAAAGATATTCATTCAAAAGAATGCTTAGAGATTTAAATGATAGAAAAACTGCAGAAACATATCACTGTTGAATCAATTACAAGATCTCCAACTGTAACTTGAAATTCAATTTTCAAATCTTCTAACTCATCATCTAGAGCTTTCCAAGTTATTTGAAATCAAACAAGAATAGGAAATCAAGACACCAACCACTTTGAATCCAATGAACTTGAACTCATCAACCAAGATCCATGGCAATACAACAGCACCGGAAGTCCTCCCATTATGCAGAAATTGAATCCAAAATTTTAAACCGATTTAGAAAAACAAAATCACATCACATTTTCAAATTTAAAATCGCAAAAACCTGATCTAACTTGAATCATGCAGATTAGAGAATTGTTGCTTTTATCAAAAACCATAAATGCATAATATTAGCAAACTTGATTTCAAAACCTAAAATTGTTACAGAGAGATTTCGCATATAAGAGAGAGAGAGAGATTCATAGAGAGTTTGTAGCCTATTTAATGAAGAATCACGCGTTGTTGAGAGTATACAGACAACATAATTTATGTAAATTCAGAATTTAAAATGGTTAGAAAATCGTAACTACTTTATTGGAGGGGTAAACTTGTGAATATATATCCTAAACTATACGAATGTAATAGATTCCCTTATAAAAGTTATAGGGATATGCAAGAAACTTTCAAGTATGGGATTCATCCATCTTCAACATTATTGTCCTAAAAATGAAAATAATGAGCCTTTAATTTGAAACTGCTCTAAAAGTTGTTATCGATATACAAAAGTCCTTTTTGCATTGTTGTTAATACAATGAAAACTAAACAAAAAAAGGATTAGAAATATAAAAAAAGAACAGCGGGATACTCGAAATAGAGCGTTGTTTAGTTTGAATGACCATGGCTTCCCCTACAGCATCTGATCCCTTCCATGAGGAGGCATATTGATGGTGGCGATGGTATCTGATAATATAACAAACATGTTCATCTTAGAGTTTTCAGTCTCCACACCTTCACCAAAAAAATAAATATAATCAATGGAAATAATGTAAAAACAATATGGTATAAATAATCAATGAAGTTAATGAAATTAAACACCGATAAACTAAATCATTTGTAAGACATCGTAATAAATGAATACTTGTAATTACACAACGATCAAACATTTTCTTAACTGATTAATTGGATCATGAACAAAAAGTAATTTTATATCCATAACAACAAGAGATGAAGAGAAACAATAATATTGAAACTAGCTTAGATGCTAATTTTATGTACTGATTATTTCCATTCAATCAATTATTGATTCAAGGATTACTATATCAGGTGCAGACTCAAGTTGTCACAAAAAAACTTGTTGCCCCTCTGAACTTTTAAGGTGATCCCGTAGCTACCTCAACATTAAAAAAACAACTTTGCTGTTAGGCATGATGTATGCCCTAGATGCAATTAAGACGATACGTCTTTATTAGTTATCATGTACAAACCTTTTTCAATTAATTATTATTAATAAAATGCATCTTTGTTTTATATCAATAAATGTTATATTTTGTTGCTGGTATCATATGTAATTAGTCAAATGCATCAAGACCCTTTTAAAGTTGGCTCAGAAAATCGGATGACATCCTTAACTTTCAAAAAGATCAGTTTCCCCCCTCAACTTGGCAAAAAGGACTAGTTATCCCCCTTAACTGGGCAAAAATGCACCAGTTTGCCCCCTCAATGCCATGTGTCAACTTCTGGTTGGAGAGAGAAAAATCAGAAAAATGACATCTTTGAAAAGTCAAACCAACTAGATTCTGACACGTGGAGTTGAGGGGGCTAACTTGTGCATTTTTACCAAGTTAAGGGGGGTGACTGGTCCTTTTGAAAGTTGAGGGTGACATCCGGTTTTCTGAACCAACTTTAAGGTGTGTTGATGTATTAGGCCTATGTAATTTATATATGTGTGATCATTGATATATTTGTACAAATTCCATGACATTTCCATTATGTGAGAGTGCAAGGACATAGTGGGAGCTATGTGGGTTGAGATTTTTCACAAGTGTAACTATGGAAAATCAAAATGTCCCTAGTCATAGTTTCATTGAGATTGGACATCAATGAAGAAGACAAACTAGCATGCGTAGACTTATTCCTTAAATTAGATCTACGTAGCTGATCTCACGAGTTGAATGTGGTACCATGAGTCAGTGTATGGATGTATTCAGAGAGATAAACCGGAGATCGCTATAAGACAGACACTGAGAAATAGCTATATCCATTTGTTGGTGTCATGTCTTATTGTAGAAGCAATATAAGTATTATTAGACTTGAGATACTAGTTATCTTCTATAAAAGATACTATGTTTTGGATCATCCCTAAGCATTACTTATTGCTATGATAATACGAGCAATTTCGAGTATATCGATAATTGTTTGTTAGTATGTTGAGTAGTCCAGATCGGATCCATCACTCTTGATATAATATTATAACTAAAGTTATACCTTAGGACTCTTGTTAAAGTGACACACTCTTACACCTCAAATCAAAGTATGTTATAGTCAAAAACATTATATAAGGTGGGTGGTGTTCTTCGTGAACAAGTCTAACTTCGGGATAGCTATAACTATTAAATGAGCTAACACTTTATCCTATCTTAATCAACTAGACGGTACTTAACGTGATGGAAAGAGTGTATTATATTGGTTACTACTGAAAAACCTGATCAAATAACAAGCACATGATGTTCTAAGTATTAAGGGATCATAAGGCTTTGCTAGAATACCCGTTTGATCGCCTAGAGTCATCGGGTTCCATAATGGTCTGGATCACCAGGCCAAACGGTTCATGGAAGGGAAGCCAAGGTTAGGTAAAAATCCAATGGCTCTATACTTCGGGATCCTATGAGGTTACACACATAAAGACCTTAAACCATACTAAGTAAAGAACTTAATAGACATTATCTATACAGAGAATAAAAGGAAGTCAAAATAATCATGGTTAAATAAAAACTAGTTTGACCAATATTGTGGCATTGTCGTCTAGGCTATATAAATGAGACTCGCTTAACTAAGTTACACAAATATAGTGACTTGGGCCCAATGAAATGGGAACCCTATGGGGCATGCAAACTTTGTTTGAAAGAAAGATGACAAATAAACCTTTCAAAGGAAATGGTCAACGTGTAATAGGTACTTTGGAAGATAATACACTCTGATGTATATGGTGCAATGAGTGTTAAGACACATGAAGGTTTTGTCTAATTCATAACTTTTATTAATGATTACTAACAATATGGTTATTTGTACCTTATGAGGCAAAAGTTTGAAAGTTTTGAGAAATTCAAAAAATTCAGAACTGAAGTAGAGAAACAACTTAGGAAATGTATCAAGACCCTTCGATTTGATCGAGGAGGTGAATACTTAAGCCAAAAGTTTCAGGATTATCTAAGGGATAATGGTATTTTATCCCAATGGACACCTCCTTGTACACCCCAATATATGGAATGTCATAAAGGAGGAATTAAACCCTACTTGATATGGTTTGGTCCATGATGAGCTAAGCAGAACTCAACAGATCCTTTTGGGGTTATGCACTTGAGAGCATACTTTATATTTTAAACAAAGTGCCCCTAAAATCAATTTATCAAACACCATACAAAATGTGGTATGGTAACAAACCATCTCCTTCTCACCTTAAAGTTTGGGGATATCCTTCTTATGTTAAAAGAACCAATTCAGATAAGTTGGGTGCTAAGTTTGATAGGTTTCTATTTGTAGGTTACCCTAAGGAGACTATGGTTTACACCTTTTACGATCCTAAGGAATAAAAAATACTTATTTCTAAGAATGATCAGTTCCTCGAGATGGAACACATACTTACTAAACTTAGTGTGAGTAATCTTGAGTTGGATGCTCAAGAAGATTAAACAAACAATCAACTGATTGATCCTACACCTGTTACACAAGAAAGTTTAAGCATGGAAAAAAATTATCATAACATCGATATTGTGTAGGTTAGGTAGGGCTCCAATCATTCCAGAAAGATATGATTATTTCATCACAGATGATAAGCACATCTTTCTTATAGAAGATGACGAGCCTAAGACTTACAGAGAAGAAAATGGAAGGCTCAAAGTTTGATAAATGGTTTACAACCATGAAGTCAGAGATGGACTCCGTGTATAAAAATCAAGTCTAAAACTTGGTTGATGCTCCAAGTGGGATTAAGCCCATAAGATACAAGTGGGTATTCAAGAAGAAAACTGATATGGATTATAATGTAATTACCTAAAATGCAAGGCTAGTTGTAAAAGGTTATAATTAGAAAGAAGGTATTGATTATGATGAAACCTTCTCACTAGTAGCCATGCTAAAGTCTATCAAAATACTCATTGCTATCGCTACTCATTATGATTATGATATCTAGCATATGGAGGTGAAAACTATGATCCTTAATAGAAAGCTCAATAGGGTTGTATATATGATACACCCGAAGGTTTTAAATCTCAAGATGGTTCAAAGGTGTGTAAATTGCAAAGGTCCATTATTGACTTAAGTAATCATCAAGGAGTTGGAATATTAAGTTTAACGAGACAATCCAAGAAATTGGTTTTATGCCAAAAGCTAATGACATTTGTGTATATAAGAAGGTTAGTGGGAGTGTAGTGGTTTTCTTTGTATTATATGTCAAGGACATATTATTGATAGTAAATTATGCTCCTTTTCTTTAAATAGTTAAGTCATTGTTGTTAAAGAAGTTCTCCATGAAAGACCTTGGAGAAGTAGCTTTAATACTTGTTATAAAGATTTATCGTGATAGATCTAAAAGGTTGCTAGGTCTTTCTCAAAGTATATACATAGACAAGGTTTTATCTAGGTTTAACCTTGAGTAGTTAAGAAAGTTTTATATTCTCATCTCTAACGGGATTAAACTTTCTAAATCCAAGTGTCTGAGAACACAAGAGGAGAGATTGCGCATGAATGGAATTCCTTATGCTTCGGTAATAGGATCCATCATGTATGCTATGGTATGCCCTCAGCTAGAAGTCTCACACGCTTTGAGCATCATGAGCATATTTCAATCTGATCCAGCTGAGAAGCACTAAATGGCCTTTAAAATTATCCTCAAGTACTTATGAAGAATTAAGGCAATGTTTTTAGTTTATGGAGGAAGTGATCTCTCACTGAAGGGATTCACTTATTCAAGTTTTTAGTTTGACAAGGATGATTACAAGTCCTAGTCAAGTTATGTGTTCATGTTAGTTAGAGGGGTAGTTTTTCAGAAAAGTTTCAAACAAGATACTATTGCCAATTCAATCACCGAATCTGAGTATATAGCTACTTCTGAAGCAACTAAGCAAGATGTCTGGCCAAAGAGATTTTTCAATGATCATGGCATGGTGTCGAGCATTGTAAATCAAATAATGGACTATTGCAATAAAAATGGGGGTTATTGCTCAAACAAAGGAACCACGGTCTGGTTAGAGAAACGGACATGCACTTAGAAAGTGCCTTTTCATTCAAGAGATAATTGCTAGAAAAGATATACGCTTACAATACATCCCTACGGATCAAAATCTAGCTGATGGGTTAACAAAGCCATTAACTCAAGTTGAACATGACCAATATGTTAACGAGTATGGCATGAAACACATAGGTAATTGGCTCTAGTGTAAGTGGGAGTTTGTTAAACATAATGTATGCATTAGAGGCAATTAGGGAGATATATTATTATTAGTCACTAATGTACAAAAGTTTTGGATTATTTTTTATTAACAATAAGGTACCTTTGTTATGTATCAATGAACTTTTCTAATTATACAAATCACTGTTATTATATATGTGTTATTATGTATGTATATTCATTGATATAATAAAAGAAAGTCTGTGTCTATTTCATAGCGTGAAAATGAAAGGACATATTGTGAGCTATGTGGAGTGAGAACTGCACACATGTGTAATTATGGAAAATTCTAAACATCCTTAATCAAAGTTTCATTGACTAGACATCAATGAAGGGGATAGAGCAGCATGTATATGCTTTCTTTTTGGATTGGATCTAAGCAATTGATCTCATGATTTGAAGGTGGTACCTAGAGTTAAAACATGAATGTATTCAGGTAATACATTGGAGAACACTATAAGACAGACACTTAGAATTAGCTATATCCATGTGTTGGTGTCATGTCTTATTGCAGTAGCACGTATCCTCAAACCTGAGATACTGGTTACCTTGTGTAGAATTTGCTATACTTTGGGTCATACTCATACATACCCTATTGATCAGGATGATACATGTGATTATGGGTATATTGATGTTCATTAGTTGGTAAGCCGAGTAGTCAAGATGCGATCCATCACTCTTGATATACTTAACATAATGGGAGTTCTACCTAAAGGCCTTTTATTGAAGTAACACACTCATAAACCTATGTTTATAGTATGAGATTAATATAACAGGTTTCTAGTCAATCTTAGTATATAAAGGCGAGTGGTGTTCTTTGTGAACAATTCTAACTTCGAGATAGTTATGGCTATTACATGAGTAGACACTTTATTCGAGCTCAGTAAATCAGATGTTACTTAACATGATAGAAGGAGTGTATTATATTGGTTACTACTGGATAACTAGATCTAGTCACAAGCATGTGACGCTTTGAGTATCGGGGGATCATACGCCTTTGCTAGAAAGGCCATTTGATCATCTAGAGTTATCGAGTCTGAAACATTAAGCTCAAAGGTTCCTGGATGGAAAGCCAAGTTTACGTTAACCTCCAGGGGCTCTATACTCTAGGATCCTATGAGTTCACAAACATTTGACCTTCATCAGACTAAATACATAATTAATAGATGGGGTCTATACCAAGAATAAAAGAATAGTCAAGTTCATTTGGATGGAGCATTAAATGGTCGGGCAAGATAATAGTTTGAAAGAGAAATTAGGGAAATATGCAGTATGTGGAGCAGGGGATTCTTCCCAATGCGAGTGGGCCTTGTAAACATTGGTTATTCATAGGAAGGGGCGTGCGTGGCAGCCACAAAAGTATTCAAAAAGAGCTCGTGGGATGATAGCATGCCTAGTGCAAGTTAGCACATGTTGGTGAGCTGTAGGCCCACAAGCAGGGCTTGCGGGACAAGGGAAGCCCACACGGGCTTCCCTTGTTTGCTTCGCATAGCCGCATAAGTGGGTTATACGCGTGGTTTGGTGCACGAAGCTTGGGGCTTCACACATAGGCTATGCGCGTGGTTGACCCACTTGTGGGATGGGGTCTTCCCCATCCCACATTGGTAAAAGGGGAGCAATTTTGCTCCCCTTACTCCTATAATTAGGAGACTTCCTCCTCCTTTCAACATCACTTCATTCAGCCTTCTCTTCTAATCTTGACTATTTTTCTTGCGAATTGTTTTGAGATCCTCCATGTGTTTCTCTTTTATTTGTGAGATTATTTTAGAAGGCTTATTCCTTTTTTGGAAAAGAGCCTTCGTAGTTATTATTTGGGTTGGTTTACTAGTGGTCTAGCAACCACTTATTAAATGAAAAGTTCTCCCTCCTTTTGAGGTTATGGTCGGTGGGGTTCGTGTAGACTACTCTTAGTGGTTGTCCTAGTTTTCCAATAGAGCTCTATCGGATTGGTTTAAAGGATTGCTCTATCACAACAAGGGATGGTACATATCAACTGTAGTGCTCTATATTTAGATAAAGATCTCTTTTAATAAGTTTGTACAAACCTAATGCATCAATGGAACGTTTCAATTAAGATTATATTAATCATGGCATGCTTAGGAGTCTTTTTAGGTTAATTTTAAATTTTGAAATTCCATCAAGCCAGTTCACATGTTCATTACTTTCTTAGATTAACTAACAATTAGCAGATCGCAAGGTTTTAACTAGACTAATTTAGAGGGCTTATATTCAATGATGAAGCCAAAAACCTTGTTCCTCACTTCTCTATTGATAAGATAAAAGTTCAAAATACGAATAGGTGTTGCAATTACCGCTTATCAAAATAGAAAAATGGTGGCCACTGCAAGTATACAACTTCGATGTAGTTTTAAAAGATATTGATCCCATAGAAAAAGGGATTCGGTTCTAAAGACCAACTAGAGTTACGGAATAAAGGAAATAAGATAATTTAAAGAGTTTTGATGGTTTAGATGGTAGAGAGATGAATAGATAGATGTATGAACAGATTAGAGAAGATATAAT
>CATIWQ010293224.1:0-25769 GCA_949673415.1 Euphorbia schlechtendalii
CAGACTCGATTAATCTTCGTGAAATAGTTCGATTATTATTACATATAAAAACAATAAAATTATATAAATATAACTATAAAATTCTAAACAAATACATGTTCCCCACCCGACCCAACTCAATTACAAAGCCCACTTTTAATATTTAATTAGCCCAATTTTATTCTAAAATAAAGGTATATAAATATTGAGACTTTGACAAATGAAAATATGGTTTACTCTCAGAGTCTCACTTGCTCTCCCTTTTGTATTCATCTCTTCATAACCGCAATCATAAAAAAATCACCAACTTTGAGTATGGTTTAAGTTCAAGCCTCATTTTCTCACTCCATTCTTCATCTGTGCCTCTCTATTTCACTCGGTCGTCTCAATTCCACTCACAATTTCTCACTCGGCTCCATCATTAAGGTAAAATTTCAAATTTATGAATATTCTGAATTCAGATTTAGTGTTCCTTATTGTATTTTTGTACTGAAATAGTAATGTTCGCGAACAATAAACGAGCTTGTTCGTGAATAATTTAACGAACTGTTCACAAACATGATAAATGAGTTGTTCGTGAACAACTCGCGAACAAACGAACATTTAAACGAACCAAACACGAACAAAATTTTGAGCTCGAATTTGTGTTCGGCTCGGCTCTTGTTCGTTTAAAAATTAAATAAACGAACATGAACAGGCCCAAAATCGGTTCGGCTCGGCTCGTTTACAACCCTATGAAAAACTGATATTATTGTAAATAATTGAACTATGCAACTTTTCATTTTTTTAGTCCAGTGTCTCTTCAATTCTTGAGGGGAAAAAGATTCAACATGTTTTATTTTGTTAAAATAATGAATTTTGTTGATGAAATGAAATTGGAAATGCCATTCTTGAGGACTAGTGTGAATAGTCTTATTAGTCATCATCATGCAGTATTATTTCTTCACCTATTTACACGGCAGATTGATGATATGTCCTAGTATTCGGTTCTAAGTGCAAAATACCGGAAAAGGTGAGAATTGAACTGAAATAGTTATAAATAAATATATATATTTTTATCATATATTAGTTTGTCATATTTGTTACTTTTAACTTGCATTTGATGGCTGTAATGATTTTCAAATTGAAAAGAACATTTATTAAAGACTGTTAGGTATCTTTTCAATTCAGAACCAAACTAAATGTGTTTCCCTTAAAATCAAACTAAAATACATTAAATTCAGTATTAGATTGTAATATTTTTATTACTTAGATTATGTTCAGTCATCGAACAGAAATGAGATTTGCTCTCCGTATTTCTCATCGCCACTAAGATACTACACAAATTTTCTTGGTACCAAGTGTATTTTTTATCATTTACAATTCTGTTCACTGCCAAGAAGAATATACGACACATAATAAGAAAACAAATCAAAGCTCAGAATTTTTGACATTTAGGTGACAATCAGACATTTGGTGACAGGTAATTAGCCCAACATCAAAAACATCAACTTGAAGCAAATATGAAAATCAGATTTAGTCATCAATAACATACAATTTCTGTTACTAAGCTCCCACCACATGAAAATTTTCAGACAGCTAAATAAATTAGAAATCACAAATCCTGGAATCTACGAATTCAACATCCATACATTCAACTCTGCTCTTCGCCATCAGCAGCATCCCTCTCTTCAGCAGCCGCAGCCATTAATTCGTCAAAGTTTTCAGTCTTTCCCAGCAATATTTCAATCTATAACCACAAAAACGATATTTCTCAATATCACAACATGACAATTCAAAAGTAAATAAAAATCACCTCTAAGGTATGAATCAAAACAAACTATTTTTGATTAATGAGTCGATTAAATTACATAATTCAAAACAACTATTATACCTTGTTGGTTTTTATGGGTCAAGTATTTTGACGGTTTACCATTTATGAATTAATCCCCTGACTAATTCACCCAAAAAGTATATTACCAACCTCATGCTATCTCCGATCTTAAGTTACGAACCAAAGTTGCGCCAAAAACAACACTAGCTCCTAATAAATTTACACTAAAGCTGCAACAAGCATGAAACAATTTGTAAGGCTGAAATGAAATCAATCTTGATAAACTTAAAGCAAATGAACTTAATTATTGTTGATAAATAACCTAATATCTGAAATTTTCCTACCAGTGGATACATGTAGCGTAATTTTGTCTAAAAGTTGGTTCTCCAATAATTTCTTGTCTAAGTGTTTATAGGCCCCTCAAAATTCACTAAACCACCAAGTACTTATGCAAGCTGATGGTGCAACGTCTATGTCAAGATCTAAGGTGGTGTTTGGTTCGCTGAATGACTATTCCATAGAATAGAATAAAAATATATGAACAATGTTGCATATTATAAACTTTTTGTATTACATCCATTATAGGATCCCATTTATGGAATAACTATTTGTTCCACTTCTAATGGACTAAATAATGCATCTATAGACTAATGTCCGACGTTAGACCTAATGTCCTATGTTATGAATGAGATATGAGATGGGTAAGCAAGACCTAATGTCATACGTTATATGCATGAACAAAGTTGTTTGAGAGGCAAGAGGGCTAGCCTTGCCCAAAGTCGAGGCATGCGCCTGAACTAAGAGAATTGTTAGAGGTACATATACACGTAAAATATGCATATTGCATTAAGAATATCTAGCCTTGAACTAATCTAACCTTGGAACTTTATTTATTTACTGAAACACTTAAAAATAGATGAAAAATACATTAAAGTTAAAACTATTAAAAAGAATTGTTGGAGGTGTGTGTGGGGGTGGGGGGTGGGCGCGGGTGGGGGTGGGGGTGTGTGTGTGTTACATGTTGTATTAGGATTATCTATACTTGAGTTAATTTAGCCTTAATAAGAATTGAATTAGGAATATCTAGCCTTATATTATTATTAGCTAAAAATGGATGCAAAACACATATTTATGCAAAATTGAACCACTTAAGATGGAAGTGTCCGTGAGGCACGCTCTGAGGCCCACTTAAGGCACGCATGTTGGACACAACCTTGCCTGTCATATGCCAAAGCTCCAAGGGCAGCGCCCTTCCTGAGGCACGCCTTTAAAAACTATGTGCATGAAGATTGCAGACAAAGCCAATAGTATAACAAGATAAATTTAGAAAAAATGAATTGTGTACTTAGATAAACCTTTGCATATACAGCCACAAGACAAAAGAAAGATACGAAAGGCGCACTAAGGCACATTAAGTTATTGGAGCCTAGGCACAAGGCACACTAAAGAATACAAAAATATAAAAGTAAAACCATAAATGATAAAATAAACATAAAAGATATGATAAATTATAAATGAAGAATTGCAATGAACACTAATTCTTGACAATAGTCTTATACTCTTATATCTCAATCATAAATTTTAACACGCCATTAAGCCCATAATCTCTAGGTGTTCAACAAACCTAATAACCATGTAGTCAAGGAGTTATCAATGTGCAAGGCCACGCCTTGGGCTTTTTAGCCGCCTAGGCGCCTTTGGGTGCAAAATTTAGCCTAAAACCCCTAAAGGTGCAAGGTTGCGCCCGAGAGCCTAGTCGCAATACAATCTCCAAATTCATCAACCATCACTTTCCTCAACTCCAACATCAAGTTAATTCTTCAGGTCTTATTTCGTTAATTTTCTTCGATCCCTTGGTTTTGTTTGATCACTTAATTTTATAATTTTTTTGGCATGCATGATGCATTCTTTTTTTCCAAATGTCTGCATTTCTTATACCTCTATCTACTTTCCCTTTTTTTTGTGTTCATTTTAGTCACTAGATATTTCTATTTCTAGTTATTAGTAAGAATCTAACTTTTCTAAAACCCCCATAAAAGGTGCACCTGACTCGGACTAGGTCCTTGGCCTTACGCTTTGAGCGCCTCAAGTCTTTAACAATGGATAGGGGGTCACAAAAAAATAAATAAAAATAGGTAATAAAGAAAGAATACCTTGGCCTTTTGGACAGGTCGCCCTCTTGATTCATCTCTCATGTCAACAGTTGAAGTCATGATTTCTGCATATCAAATTACATGCGTAAGAATCAATGTCAAATCATTCATTTACACACATTTCAGAAAAGAGAGACAATGAGAACAATCTTACTCTTTTCAACAGCCAATCCATTATTTTTCAGAATTTCCGCAACAGTGACGACAGTAGCAATAGCTGCAAAACGACGTAGCAATAGATATAAACAGTCAAAATGTCATGTGAATTTGAAGTATTAATCCACAAAAGCACAGTGTTCTATTAGATGAAATTATACAGATTTCACAATGACTAATACTATTCATATAGCAAATAACTCTAAACAACCCGATCCAACTTCAGTGGATGAACTTCTGGACCATAAGAGCAGAAATAAAGCATCTTCCAAATATAAAACCAAAATCTACAAGCCGCTGAAGGGGAAAAAGGAAGTCCAACAGCTCCAATGGTTGAATAAAACAAAAATTATTGTAAGAGCGGCTGTAAAACAAACTAATGAGGAGATCAAATTTCTAAAATACATTCTCAAACGACGATTAAACGACATAAACTAAAAGATATGAAGCATGCCCAGGAAACACGGAGCGCCTAAAGAAGAATTGATAACAAGAGTACCAAAGTAGCCTTATATGGAAAAAAATGAAGATAAACCCTAGAAAACAAATCGCATACCCATTCCAAGTGCAGACAGCTCCACCTCGTTGTGCTGCTGCATATACCTCTGTAAATCCAATATCCAGCACCACGAACAGTTAAATAAACAGGACATTTCCGAACACTAACAAAGAAGGAATAATCATTAACCAAATAAAGATAAAACCTTAAACATCAAATCGTACCTTTGCAAGATTGACATAGAAGAACAAGGGTTTCTTGGTGTTGGAGACTTGAATACGATTCTTCTTGTGTAAATCTCCAGATATGGTGACGTTGTTAATTCCCTCGGTAATCTCTTCCATTGAAGAAGACAAATTGAAATTCGTAAGTAGAAGAAAAAATCGCCCGAGACTTCACCCTAACCCTAATCGCGAACTCTGCCTTGCCGAATTAAAAATAGAGTAGATAACGGAAAGGTAGGTTGTACTTACGAACAGAATATTGAGAAAAAAATTGTTTGATCTTCCTATTAATAGATACTGTGTCTCCAATGTTTTTTATTAACATCTCATTTTTCATTTTAATTATCATTTTAGAATTTTAATACAAAATTTATAAATTAAAAGTATTATTAGATTTAATAATTAAGAAGAAATATAATTTTATAATAAAATAAAAGGATAAGTTAATTATTTAAACGATGTAATAAATATTTTATTGATTTTGATTAAAATTTTTAAATGATAATCTTTTCACCTCCATTTCAAAATAATGTTACTTTTAGGTTGTTTGTCAATATCAAGATGATATTTATTAAAGCAATAAAAATACTTATTTACCTCTATAACTTTTATTAATTTAAAAGTTGATTGTATACTTTATTCCTTTTGTCAATTACAATATGCATTAATTACGGGTAAAATGGATAAAAAATTTAAAAATGTGCATTAAAATTCTAAAACGATAGTTATTTTGAAATTTTTCAAAAGTTCTAAAACGATAATTATTTTGAAATGGAGCGAGTAGCACTTTAGACCTCCTCTTCAATATTACTTTCATTATGCGTTCAAACTTTACTATTTTTAATAGAATTGCCTGAATTTCTATTATTTTAAGTGCCTCAACAACTTCAATAATATATTGAATTCCATTGACATTACTTACGGATGAAATGGAACATACATGTATACTTATTAAGTAATAAGATTAATTATGGTAAAAGTTATTAAAACACGAAATATAATTAAAACTTAAATTGATAATAGTATTATTAAAATACTTTTTGATAAATTTTAATAATGATATTAATTGATTAAAATATTTATTATAAATAATAATAATTTGCTACTAGTAATAAATTCTAATTAACAATATTAATATATAAATATCAACTACTAATCATGTCGAAAATACCTTGCCCACCTGTAAACGAGTCAATAGATTCTAAGGATCCAAATCAATTAAGTTGAAATGGATTTTATAGAAAAATAAATTAGTTTGAAGACTTTATAGCAAATATAAGGATTTGTAGAACTTATTTGCTATTATTTATTTCATAAGGTCAAATGTGATATTTCAAATAATAATATTCTCTATAAATATATGTGATTTATGGAATGAAAATGTATCTAATTTTCATTTACGTTTTCCCGGTTTTATCCTACAACGGAAAAATCTTTTATTATCGATCTTCGTTCGTGCAAAAGTTGTAGAAATCGATTAATATCCGATGAACCGTGATTCAATATCGACTTAGCATTCATTGATCTTGAAGCACAAAAATATATTAGTATCTGGATTTGTTTCTTTACTATTTCCATCCAATAATAATAAGCTGTTAAGAAAAAATGAATTGTCTTTGATTTGCTCTTTTATATACATTATTAAAGCATTTATTTTTGCATTTAAGGTCCTCGAACTTATTTTTATTACTGGAAAAATATTAAACTATACTATTTTTTAAGAATTTGTCAAAATTTCTAATAGTTTTCTGGTCTCAACAACTTTTGATAATTATTTGGACCTGTTTATAATCCCATTAACATTACAAAAAAGAAGTAAAAGTATATTAATGGCAAAAATTAGGTTAATGAATCGATACCTCCTGTGTGAGGATGACATTTTACTCCCGACTCGCGAGTTCGATGATGAAGTTGTAATATTTTCCTTTGTTAGTTTTTCACATTTTGCAGGGTCCCGAAATCGTCTGGAAATTATCTACCTTGTTTTTTTGGGCTTCCTCTTCCTTAAAAAGTCCAAGTTAAAAGGAAAAGCCCAGCCTGGCCATGCAATGTAGTTAACGACATCGCAATGTCTTTAGCGATATTGTCTAATATCGTTAACGACGTTACAACGGCAGTAAAACCAAAATTGTACTTTCTGCACTTTTCAACCAAAAAGCAGATCTTTGCCCACATGCTCGGATTTTTTCTTTTGAAATACACCTGCCACACCTTACCTAGTACTTGTCAATCTAACATTTGCATTTGGATTGAGGAAAAGTAAAAAAAAAAGCAAAAATGAGGGAATGGCCTAAGCTATTCTAAGTTGACTTTGGATTGAAGGGGCTCTCTTTAAGATGAGAGCTGAGTTTCAAAATGTGGGGGACTCACATTTTCATGCAAAAAGGTAGAAGAAAGTTCAGTTCAAAGGTTAAAGGGAAAGTTTGAATGGTTTTTGGAAGGTTTTAAGGCATTTTAAGTGTTTTGGCAACTAAAAAAGCCTCTTGTAACTTATTTTCATTTATATTTAACTTGGGTGTGTAGGTTGATGGATAGGGGATGAACTTGGGATATTTTGGGTTATTTAGGCAAGTTTGAGGATTAGTTACATTTTCGGAAAGTGGGAGTTGTGTAAGAATCTAAGTAAACTTTGGGGTTTAGAGTTTCCTTGGACCATCTATTCTGAGGACATAGAACTTGGTTTAAGTGTCTTTAACAAGGGTCTTTGTCCATCTATAACATTTTTTAGTTTTTTTTACCTTTAACCAATCTTTTAAACTTAAGCTTTCTTTTGAAGTCTGAACTTGAGTGGAGAAGGATTTTTACTTCCTTTCTTCCTGTTGTTGAGACTCACATTCAGGGAGTATTAACTCTCTTCACAAAAGAGTAGCACTTACTCTTCATTTTTTGATGAAATCGCAAACTGAACCAAAGAAACTAGAAGGACTTTCCGGGGATTTTCGTGGACCGAGCGAAGTGGATTCATGACAATGGGGTAAGCCTCTGAGTTCCTAGAGTCGTGTCTCACTTGTTTGTATTATATGTTTATGCTTGCTAGTTGAAAATGTAAAAATTGTAAAGAACAGAAACTTGCAAGTGTTCTGCCTCTGCAATGTCGTTAACGACATCAGTTCCCAGATAGAATGTTCGTAAAATTTTCAGATTTCGATTTATGGTCAAGAGGGTCAATGGTGACTATTCAGGCCTGAAATCCGAGTTTTTAAGTTATATAATGCGTATGTATGAAAATTTTACGAACCCGAGATCGTTTCGAAGGGAATTTGGACTGTTGAAGTTGATTTCCCTTCGTCTGGATATTATTTTATCGACTTTAACGGTTTCCTCTTTAGAGTGATTTTAATAACGCCATCCTTTACGGTTTTGGACTTAGATATATTCTCAGCCAATATTATTATGGAGTGTGTTAGGAAACCTTGACGAAAGGAACCGAAGTTCCCGGATAACCGACCCGACAAACATTCGCATGTGGCATTTTCACTAAAAATGATTAAATAACTTGTGTTTATAAAATGAAACATTTTTATGGAAAAGAAATTTCAAACTCCTCGATCTTTTAAATTAGACCGCTCGGGTCTTGTGAAAATCAAAACTAGCATACTTGCAACTACTTGTGATGTGTCGTATTTGTGCTAACCTTTGTGGATGTAGGTAGTTTAGGATAGATGTATGTTAGGATTTAATTTCCTTCGGGTATCGCTTTTTATTTCGAAATCAAATGTAACCATTTGTTAGATATCGATGTATTTTAGGCGATTGTGTCCCTTAGATTTCGATGTATTTAGGCTATTTATAAAACCCCCAACCCAATGATGTAATTCATCCCTGTAGACTAGGCACATTTAAATTTCTTACATGTTTACTTTCCGCAATTTACTTACCTTATTATGCATGTGTGATAAACTATAACATAAACCGAAAATATCTAGTTTAGTTCGAATATTATAAACGTGGTTTCTATCAAGTATAATTTAACTCAAATGATGACGAAATAGGTAACTTATCCGAACTCGAATCTTTGTTCTATGGTACGAATTAGGCAAACGGATCTAAGCTGCACCAAATTTTCCCGGAAGAGCTGATTCGGGTGACGACTCTATAACATAGACTAGAGATTTAGATCTCGGGTCTTTTAAGCTTGAAAATCACTTTTAAGCAACTCTCTTTCCAACACGCTTTTTGGAATCAACATCTAAAACTCTTTTTCGAAAACCCCACGCCCCGTCTCACTGGCCCCGCTCCTCGCGACGATCGCGCGGGGTTGAACGTCGTCCGCTTACACCTCCCTGAACTTTTCAAATGTGTTTTTGTCACCTTTAACTTTCAAATGTGTCAAATATTTCTCTGAACTTATTTAAAATGCACTATTTTATCTGTTAGAAAAATTATGTTATTTTATTTCAAAAAGAAAATTTCCAACCAATAATAATAAACTGTTAAGAAAAATGCATGTCTTTGATCTGCTCTTTTATATACATTATTAAAGCATTTATTTTTGCATTTAAGAACCTAGAACTTAATACGGGAAAAATATTCGAACTATACTATTTTTTAAGAATTTGTCCAAATTTCTATTAGTTTACTGGTGTCAACAACTTTTGATAATTATTTGGACCAGTTTATAATCCCATTAACATTACAAAAAAGAAGTAAAAGTACATTACTCTTATTAATGATAGTAAAAATTAGGGTTAATGATTCGATATCTCTTTTTCAAATGTGTTTTTGTCACCCTTAACTTTCAAATGTGTCAAATGTTCCTCTAAATTTGTTTAAAATGCTTATGTTATCTTATTTCAAAAAGAAAATAAATTGCTTGTTACTAAGTTTAATTCATTAGTTTAAGTTTATATGTTATATTATATATTCCAACGGTTACTAAACTATTAACAACTATGTGATATTATGTTTTATTTCTCCTTTAATCGGCCTTAATCACTTTTAATTGTTAATGAGATTTAATGGTCCTACGTTTGTTGTTGACTTCCAAGACTAAGTGGTTATGATAACATTAGTACGTGTTATTTTAGAATTAAAATCAACACATTCAATGTATGTATATATATTGTGATTTCCAATAAATATATGCACACATATTTATATATATTTATATTACACTAGATTTTTATATTTTGTTCTATTAAAATTTTGTATCCGGTTACGATAAATCTCATTAAGTATTAAAAAAAATAAAAATAAACTAAGTAAATTAAAGTAAATGAATTTATTTAATAAAATTCATTGCAGTCCGAATTTGATCAAACCAATCTCATAAATTTTAAAGTACAAGTTGAGTCGGGTTAAATTATTTTATAAAACACTTGATAAATCCAACCCAAACCCAACTAGACTGGACGAAGACTAAAATCTCCAAATGTAAAATATTGTGTGTAAATTGCACAAAATTAAATGGAGAATGTGCATGCCAAATATTAAATTAAGATTATTTTTTAAAAATTTTGGTCAAATTGTAATGAGTTTTACAAATTATAGTAAAATTTCAATGGAGGACGAAAAAGGATTTCATTGGGGTGCGTTCCATAAAGTCAATAAATTATACCAATATGAAATCATCACATTGAAAACACCACCATTCAATCTATGTCATTTTTATATTCCATGGAAATGAAATCACAAGTTCTAGTTTTTATCAGAACACAACACAAGGCCACAGAAAGTTTCCTCTCTTCTTCGTCTTCTTCCCTTTTTCCTGCGAACACAAGAAAATTTTCTTTTTCCAAAATCAAATAAAAAAATGGGCGCTACTACTGACCAAACGATCTGGGACCCAACGGCTGTTGCTCACCAGGCTAACGGCATTCACCAATCCAATTCTCTCATTCAATCTTCTCCCCTTACCGTCGATACCTCACTTCCCTTGCCTCAGCTGGCTCCTCGACTCATGTATCTTTTTCTTCTCCTTTTGTTTCGCAGATTCCTGTTGCCTAATTTTTCCTTTCTTTGCTTAGGTTTTCCTTGTGCCGAGAAAACGAAACGCAATATTTGATTATTTTGGTTCCTGGACGCATTTTTGCTTATGTTTTCTTGATTTTTATTCAATATATGATGCTTAAGTTTCCTCTACAGAGAGCTATGCAAGGATATGTTCAAGAAATGGTCTAGTTTAGAAGATTCTCGCTTCTCTGTTGAGAGAGTTTCTGGCGGCATAACAAATCTATGTAAGGATAAGCGCTTGGTTTAAAGAAACGATTTAGTTTAGCATGTCTCCTATTCTGTTTATGATTTAAGTTGTTTTATGCAGTGCTCAAGGTATCTGTAAAAGAAGACCATGGAAATGAGGTTTCTGTGACGGTTAGGTTATACGGACCTAACACCGATTATGTTATTAATCGCGAGCGGGAGTTGCAGGTAAATTCCTAATTTTACATTTGAGCATGTCTTGAGATGCCTTTCCTTTCTTGACAACACGGTCTTGTTGCAGTGACTTTAATAAAATTTGCAAATGGATATGTAGTTTGTGGATCTGCCATATTCTTGATGTTGAAACCTTCATTTTACTTTTAGAATTCTTCCAGACCCATAAAAATTTGTGAAAGAGGAAGAAATTTTTTGTTTGTTACTAGTGGAAGACAGGTTAAACTTTTTCAAGGACATGATCTAAATCTACTCGTTGAAGGAGTGTATCAGCTGGCTTTAGTTACCTTAAATTAAGGTCAACTGATTAAATTGTTATACTTACGAGGAACTTCATAGTTGCCTGGAACTTTATGAGTTACTTTTCTAAATTCAGCTTTTATATGGCATGTTTCATATTTTGAAAATTATTTCAGTCAAGATTAAGCTATATATTTCCAATATTTAGTATAATATTTTTGATTTTATGCCTCACCACATATGTATGGTGTTCAGGCTATCAAATACCTCTCAGCTGCAGGATTTGGTGCCAAGTTGCTTGGAGTATTTGGAAATGGCATGGTGCAGTCTTTCATTAATGCACGCACCCTGACCCCAGAAGGTAAGCAGGAATGTAGTTGCATAGCCTGATACTATTGATAAGGGATTGATTGAAACACCACTACACCTGATGGCTTGAATTTTCAGAATTTGCGTGTTTGCAATGTGTTAAACTTCTAATTTGCGAAAGTTTTTTAGTTCTCTGATAGAGCTCACCTTTTATTAAATTTAATTTGTTAATTTTGGTCGACAATTACTAAAAATCAAGGGTAGTTTCCACTTGATATTCTTTTTTGGATTAGTTGAACTCAAAGTTTTTTGAAGATTCTTGTGTCTTGAAGCATATTCGAAGGCATGATTTGAACTTTCTTAACACTGGCTGTTCCTTTGTGGCAGACATGAGAAAGCCAAAGTTGGCAGCTGAAATTGCCAAGCAACTTCGTAAATTCCATCAAGTGGACATTCCAGGTTCTAAAGAACCTCAGTTATGGAGCGACATCTTCAAGTTCTATGAGATTGGTGCGATTTCTGACTAGTTTCTTTTATTTTATACGCATTGGCTTAAATTCTCTGGAATTACTTTGAATTAATTGTTTCAGTGGCAATCAAAATGACAATAGAATGTCTTTGGATAACAGAAATTTTTCTTATATTGACAATTGCAGCATCCAATCTTCAGTTTGATGATATTGAGAAACAGAGAAAATATAAAACAATTTCGTTTAAGGAAGTTTATGATGAAGTGATGCTAATGAAGGTAATTTTACTCTTACACAACTCTCTTTTAAGTGGCGTTTTCATGTTTTTATATAAAAGCTTGGTGTTGAGAGGCTGGTCCTCTGCTCCTCATGAGACTACACTTAAGTTTATGTTATCCAGTGGGTCCTGATCTGTGAAACAACATGGCCCTTACCTTCAAATTTGTTCCAAAATAAATGTTATTGCAGTTGCAGCTGTTAGTACTTACTAGTACACTATTTTAGACCAAAGATGGCTAGTTTGAGACTGGAACTTAAAACTCATGTATAATTCTTTCGAGGAAAATAGGATAATAGTTTTCAGAGACAAATCATGTTAGGGTTCACAATACACAATTCCAACCCTTGACTAAAATTAAGCTCTTCATAGTAGACAATAATCGTAAACAATCAACCTCTAGTGTCTTGTTTGCTCAATCAAAAGCCTAAAAGAATACTGTAGCAAGCAGGATAGTACTGTATAAAACTAATTACAGGCAAAAAAAAAATATAGAACTTTTAAATGAAAATGATATTTGTTTGAAAAGTGAACATAAATATATATGTGATGCAGAAATCTGGCTCTTAAATTCTTTTGTACTTGATAACTGCTCATGTCATTTTCCAGTTTCCACGATGTCTTCAACCAAACAAATCTTTGGGTCATGAAAATCCAAAGTGCCAACATTAGTTTACAGTCATTCTTTGTCAAGTTTGATGGTGTATGTGAAAGCTATTAGCATCAGCCTCTTATTACCTGGCAAATGCTATCAAGACGGAGGCAGAAGCCATTTTGTTTGCACATACTCAGTTTTTGGAACTTAATGCATTTGGCATGAATTTTTTTTTCATGCATCTTTTCTTTGTTTTCCAATTAAAACTTAAAAGTGATAAACGGAAGAACTGCCATGTTGACGTGTGTGATTTAAATCTATTTGGTGGATAGGCTTTAACATTAAGGCGGTGTTTAGTTTGCGGAATGACTATTTCATGCAATAGAACAGATACGAATGAAAGAATGTATAAATGATAAGACTATTTGTATTGGATCCATCGAAACTATTCTACAGCTCATGGAACAGCTATAACCTCTAATGGAATAGCTAGGAATAGATTTGATGGATTCAATACACAGTTTTATCATATATTACATTCATACATTCAAATTTGTTCTATTCCATGGAATAGTCATTCCACGAACCAATTGCCACCTAATAACTCAGAGAAACTTTCTTGAATTACGATTATTGCATGCTGATTTTGTTCAGTTAATGTTGAATATTAGTGCTAATGATGAATACCAATGATATTTGAACAGGAACTCACCAGTTGTCTTAATGCTCCTGTGGTTTTTTCTCATAATGACTTGCTCTCAGGGAATCTGATGCTTAATGAAGATGAAAGTATGCAATCCCTGATAAAAATAATTGCAATTACTTAGTTCTTTCTCATTTCTGCAGAACTGCATTCATTTTTATGCTCCCTCGAGTTATCTTTTGTTTGTATCTAGTGAACCAAAATTTGTTATTCAAGCAAAAGAAAAAGTGGCAAAGGTGTGTTTTAGTCATAGGGTAATGATGCCGGACCTTTGCCAATGGAAATATATAATTTCTTAATTTTGCATTGCTGATAAGGTTTTTCGTTATCGCCTATTATTCCATCTTACTACTGATCTCCTGCATGTCCAGATAAACTCTACATCATTGATTTCGAATACGGATCATACAGTTACAGAGGTTTTGACATTGGAAATCACTTCAATGAGTATGCTGGTTATGATTGTGACTATAGCTTGTACGTTTATTCTCTAGCTTTATTCTTTAACTTGTTCTCCATTTTCAGTTTTCCCTATGTTGACTGTAAAATGCATTGATGCAGGTACCCAAGCAAGGATGAGCAATATCATTTCTTCAGGCATTATTTGCAGGCAGAAAAACCAGATGAGGTATGAGGATTGCTTCAGCATATTGTTTAATGTTTAGATATTGGGGTTATTGTTTGAAAACCTTCCAGAACAAAAGAAAATCAGTGATCTATACCATTGATTTAGCTTGCACACATCGAAAGACGGTTTTCAAATGAGCTACGACAATACTACCTTAGGTGTATGATAAGCTAGAAATTTTATACGTTGCAATCTTTTCATATTTAAAGCTCAATTACTTGCAGTCTTAGTTAAATCGAGATTCGAAATCCAAATTTTATGAATCGCCAATGGAATCAAGTCGTAAGATTCGGATCAATTCTCAAAATCTTATAAAAATAAAATATTTAGAATGTTCAACTTAAATTAATACTAAAATTTGGTTAATACATACAATATTAATATAAAAAATAAATCATATCAACTAAACAAGTAACTAAAACTAAAACTTTATCAAATAAAATCATAATCACTAATAATTTTTCATCATTTTATGTAACTTGATAAAATTTGAGAAACATTAAGCATTTTGAATAGGCCGAATCGCCTCTAAATCGCACGATTCAGATACGATTTCCAACGATTCTGGCACGATTCTAAGCTATTTCGATTCCCTCCATTGATTCGTATTGATTCAGGGGTGAATCGAACCGAAGTGTACGATTCGAATCGCGAACCGAACAATTTTGATAACTGTGCTTGCAGTACTCTTTGACATTGCTACTAGATTTGGTTTTGTGGTGTACACAATCATACAGTAAATAAAAATAAAATTGGACTCTTTTAATGGCAGGTATCTGATGGGGAGCTTGAAGCTTTGTATGTTGAGACAAATACTTTCATGTTAGCTTCACATCTGTTTTGGGCCTTATGGGCACTTATTCAGGTAAGACTGTATGCTTCAATTGATCTACCCACACTAAATTTTAACTATACCGTGTAATTAATTTGCAGGCAAAAATGTCTCCAATTGAATTTGATTATCTTGGGTATTTCTTCCTGCGATACGATGGGTATAAAAGGCAGAAGGATGATTGTTGCAAATTCGCACGCTCGTACCTATTGAAATGCACGAGTTGATTGTTTCTGTATTCTACAGGGATTTGTGGGGAATGTTTCTTCTTGCCTCTTTTTTTCGTTTTTCGTTAGTCATACAGATATAAAAGAAAATTGATTCCATTTATTTTGATTCTCTTAGTTTAATTCGATAAAGTAACGTAATAGTATAAAAGAAGGAACAGACCTAAGAAGAATTTGTTGTTTCAATGTAGCTAAGTCAGATTGATGTGGACTCTATCCATTTGTGTTGGTACACATTGCAATATATTTGTTTGAATTGTTTTGATTCCCCAAGGCTGATAAATTTACAGTAATTTTTATTCTTGAAATAATATTGCTAAAGGAAGAAATTCTTATTGTTAATAATTTTTAGAAACGGAAGAATTTGATATCGACAAAATACTAGACCTGGGGCTCTTCAACTCGCAATATACTGACAAGCTGAAGAAGCAATACCATGCAAGTAAAAAAACATGAACATAGCTTGAAATGCGAAATTTATGAAAATTGGAACCGTTCATGTATAGAGAAAGATCAATAACCAACTGACCAGATTAGATAACATTACATGTTGCTCAACTTGATAGACTCCATTTACAGGCTCAGTCAGTTGGATAATTTGCTCTTCAATAATTTCAAACATTCAAAAAGTAATCTTCTATCATACATATATTTTGTAACACTAAATCATACCAAAACAAACATCCACATTGCAACCTACGCCGTAAGAATCTGACAGTGTACGATATGGCTTTTGAGGCGGCTTCTCCCCGCCAGAGTTGACAAAAAATTCGTGACCAGAGTCTTGAACTGCCCTTTCCCCGATATGGTTTCCCACAAATGCTCGGCCCTCGGGTGGTCCCCCGATTTCGACACGTCAACCAAAGATATGCTCATATTGTTCCGAATTATGCAAAGCTTGCCGTTTAGCGGGACCAGCGCAGCAGCCTCCATCGCCAGCGAATTCCCCAGATGCATCTTGCTGTCGATGTGCTTGCTCCACGAATCACTTGCCCCGTCATAGACCCTCAATTTGCACCCGTCTTTGCAATCCAGAGCATAGAGATGACCGTTCAATGAAGCGCTGGGATTCCTCCACCCCGAAACCAACCCGTCATTGACCGGGTCCCAGCTATCGGTTTCGGGCCGGTAAGCTTCGCTCAGGACCTGCCGGTGGGACCCCAACCCCTTGAGGAACCACTTCCCGTCGTAAACCACCCCGATGAAGGGCACCATTGCGGTGCTCATGTCGGATATGAACGACCACCGGTTCTTGTTCGGGTCATAAACCTCGGCCGACCTCAAGGACCGGTGGCCCCCCTCGTTCTCCCCGCCGGCGACATACAAACAGTTGTTTATGACGCACGATCCGAAAAAATGCCTTCGGCGTAGCATGTCCGGGGCACGGTGCCACTTGTTAGTCCTAGCACTGTAGAAGATGACTCTCCTCATCGACCCTTTGACCGGGTCTTTGCCGCCGAACAAATAGAGGTGGCAACCGCTCAGGACGGCACAACCGAAGCCAAGGGCTTCGGAGTAGTCTTTCGGGACGGGGGGGAGAGGTTGCCATAGTTGGTAAATCGGGTCAAATGCATGCCACGCAATTTTGCCGTCACGGTCTCGCTTGATGACGTATACCCATTCCTCGGCTAGGCCGATGCTTTTCCGGAGCGAGTAGAAGAAGTTTCCAACTAAGAGGCGGTACCATCTTTTGCAGACTAGCCGGAGCTTGCGGTGCTCGACTCGCGGGACCCGGATGAGGCATGCGATGGCGAGATCGTCGGGAAGTCCTGGGAGGAGGGGAGATTGGTTGCGGGTGCGGTCCCCACGAGAAGGCTTGCTTCTTGTTGGGTGGATGGATGGCCTAATGTCGGGTTGAAGGCAGAGTTTGGATCCCGGGACGTACTTTTTTGCACTGGCAACTGTTTTGAGGCCCGCATCTACTCGGCATAAACAAGCTGTGGTATCAACCTACATGTATATATATATATGAAGAATAGTTATTTTTGTGTTTTTTCCGACAATTATGTCAAATCATAGTAACATAAATTTTGCAATTGTCTACTTTCAGCTTGCATTGATAGAAAGTATCACCTAACACAAGCGATATGGTAACTCACATGGATCAGACCATGAAAAAAAATAAGGGCTAATACATCAGTAGCTACTCGAATTTATTCCAAAAAACTTATAGCCCCTTGAACTTTCAAAGTGATCCCATAGCTCTCTCAAATTTCAAAAAGTGCACCACTTCGCTCCCTGAGTGTCACGTGTCATCTTCTGATTGGAGCATGAAAATCGAAAAAATGACATCTTTGAAAAATCAAACCACCCAAAAGCTAACACGTGGCGGTCAGAGGGTAAAGTGGTGCACTTTTTGAAAGTTGTGGAAGCTATGGGGTCACATTAAATGTTCAGGGGGAAGTAGGTTTTTTTTGGGACAAGTTCGAGTAGAGCTACTGATGCATTAAGCCAAAAAAATAAACAGCATACTATTACGGGCAGATATATAATAAAAATGGATGACGAACTTCAAGAAAGATAAAGATATCATTTTTGTCTCTTAGAAAAAGAAATATACATGTGTGATATAAATTTGCATATATGGCATTTAAAAGAAGTAGAGAAATAGAAAAGCAAGGCTACAGCTGAATAATAAACCTTCTCTACGAATGCTAAAAGCTCCAGAACAATATGAATAAAACAATAGAGCATGCAACATCATAAATAAACTAATATATGCAGACAAAGTCTAAGCAATAAAAAAACAAGTATTGACTTTTGAAGTTTGAAAACAAAAATATCACAATCATTTGATGATCTAACATATGACCAAATCAAAGATTCCAGAGATAATTGAGTATGCAATTTGATTTCTTTGGGAGATCTATTTATTAATTTTATTACCAACTCTTAAACAATAGACCAGTATAAGACATTTGAAAATGGAAGTATAATAGACTTTGTTATATGCCAGCAACAACTCCATGATAATACAGATGTGTACATATGTGTCTTTGTGTGATTTTCCATGTATTTTCAGTCCACTGTATAAGTTTTCTCGAGTTCATTGAAGTAATTACTGATTTATGGCTAATATGTAACAACATTAAGTAAGGAGCAAAATAAAATTGCAGTTAAAATCAGGAAGTAGTTTTCAATTTCATGCACAATTATTAGTTTCAGAACAAATTAATGGAAAACAGGCAGATATTTTTGTGGAGGCTTCTCTCTAAAGTCTAAAACCCTTAACTTTGAGAGATCAAAATGAGTTCTTAATTTAATAAATCAAAAAGTTCTCTGTGGTGAGTTCCAAAGTAGCATGGAAACTCATAGGTACTAATGTTTCCCGTTTAACGTTTTTCGAGTTAGAAACCTGAACTCACGTTATATATGGCGTTTCTAGTGTGCATTTACATGCGACATAGGTGAGTTCTTTACTTCAAGAGATTTAAAGGTCCCTCTAAAAAAAACTTTAACCATTCACAAAATAAACCTAAACTTTTAAGCAGATCTTTGTACCATAACAGATTAGATTCATGTGCCTTAACTGACATAGCCAATAAGTTTACAGTGACTAACAAGAGAATGAACTCTACAATATAATTCTTGCAATATTCATTAGCAGGCATGAGTAGACAATTTTACGATTAATTCGACCTAGAGGAGACAAAAAGATTATATTGCAGCGATAAGATCTCAGGCCATTTAATAATTTTTGCGGGATCTTAACCACAAATCCTAAGAATCAAATAACTTCAACACAAAGATAGCAGTTTCAAAACACACTGATATTTTGAAGCTTTGATAAGAAAAGTTCATCAATCACTGTTTAAAGAATCATACACATATAATAAAATTGAACAAAAGAAGGACACAAGTAGAGAAACTCAATACTCATGCATAAAAGGTAATAAAAACATAAGCATGCCCAAATTAGCCATAAATTTGCAAGGTTATCAATATCTATGGCAAATAATGAAGCAGAAATAGAGTCAAAGGGTAGATAAACAATTTACCAGAGGAG
This sequence comes from Euphorbia schlechtendalii, assembly GCA_949673415.1. Lineage (NCBI taxonomy): Eukaryota > Viridiplantae > Streptophyta > Magnoliopsida > Malpighiales > Euphorbiaceae > Euphorbia > Euphorbia schlechtendalii. Next base: position 19,484 of record CATIWQ010293224.1, read on the forward strand.
GCTGAAGCGGTCTATCCATGGCAATAACTAAATTTGTCAAAATCCCAACTTCAAAATCAGAGCTGCTGTTTTCTCAAATCACATTAGAAACCAATTAATCAACAAATGCATACACCTGATCATCTCTGAGATTCCCACAACAATTCAATTTCAGCTTTAAATAATAAAAACAACCTCTCAAATTCAAAAACGAATTACCTTAAAAGAGCGAAAAACGGAAAGGAAATCGGAAATCTTATCTAGAGATGAAAAAGAACCCTAAATTCCCAAATGCGAGGCTGGGGGGGCAAAGAGAGCAGTGGAGGATGAGAGATTAGAGATAGAGACCCTTCTTTTCAAACATTAAAATCATCAGTGGAATTTAGGGCCCATTTTCCCTCAACGCCACAACCTACCAAGCACAACACCGGACAAAATACAATGTAAACACCAAACCTAAATTCATAACAGGCGAATTGAAAGATGGAATTGAATGATGATTTGCTGATTATAAAATCGGATTCCAACGAAGACAAAATCAAATGGAAGAGAATTGGAATTGTGAAGACTTGAAGAAGATTGTTTCTTTGAGAGTTGGGCACGAGAGAGAGAGAGAGTCAAAGCTCTAACATGAAAAGACCGATTTTTTTTCTACAGACAATTAAAAAGGGTGGACAAACATTCAAAAACTTTGAAAATTAATGCATAATAAAAGGACCAAAAAGCAAAAATTGCAGCACCAAATGAAATGAAGGTATAGTATGAGATTTTTCAGTATCTCTGTTAGTTGACTCATTAACTATGTGTTAAATGCACAAGATTTTTCAGAATTTGCCAAAAAAAAAAAAAAAAAACTTCTTCCGGTAGGGGAATTCCTGGAAGAATTGTCTTTTTGGGTATTAATATATATATTTTCCTGATTTATGAAAGATATTTAGTAAAATGAAATTATAATATAATAATTAAGAAGAAAAAGAATTTATAATAAAGTAAAATGAATAAATTAATCATTTTAATAATGTTATAAATGCTTATTGATTTTTATCAAAATTCTAAAATGATAAACTTTCGACACCAGATGAAGTATTAAATTTTATATTCATTTCGATAAAAGCATTTTGATAAACATATTCCATTATTCGAATATAGTTTCAAGCTAATTTAGAATTTTTAAGTTATATATGATTTTAAAAAATGTTTCCAAAATAATTTACTCATACTTTTACTCACGATTGTATACGTTAAAATCTCATTTAATGTCATAATTTTAATAGAGAATATTTGTTGTCCTATCGCATGTCTTACGTTGAAAAATTAACACTATTTTCAATTTTACCCAAATTTTAATTTATTCTATCCTTTTTTTTGAAGCAATTGCAGGTGTTAGGATTCGAATCCTGGTCATTCCACTCACTTTATGGATGTATCATTCAGACTATGTCTGATTGGTTAATATACTTCACAATTAAAATAGATATATATCAATTTTTCATTTGGAGACATGGAAGGGGACAGCAGATTTTCCCCCTATTGTAAAAATTTAAATAATAGATTATTACAATAAGTAAACAAAATTTAGATGCAATTGATATAATATTTATTTATTTGTAGTCTTATGACAAATATTGACATAGTTGTGGATTGTCATACATGATAAGTTGTGACATATCAAAAGATTATCAAACTACCATATTCCATGATCTAGTAGTTGCCTATAATTTAGTGCAATGTAAAATGTTAGACCGTTAGTAGCGTAATGTTAGATTATTGTTATGAATCGAAAACATAATCTCGAATGTAATTATACTTTAAAAAGTTGTTACATAATAGGTTCATTTTGAAATATGGCATAAACATGGTGTAATTTTTACATTCTGAAGCACACAAGTCAATGTTATGGTATTAAAACCGTTGTCATCCATGGTCAAAGTGGTTTTTATTGAAAAATGAATAAAGTACAAGTATAGTTATTTTATTACCATGCATTAATTCAAGGTCAATATATGCTAATGGGTTGAATGATTGGTTATTAGACTTGTATACCCCTATAGCTGTACATTATTTTATTTAGTTTTTGCTTTTCAACTATCAAAATTTGAGTCGATATCGCTCAAAATTAACAGAAAACTCATATTTAGATGTGTTTATAAATTTGGTCATGTCTACTTTTCAGGAATTTTAGACTATTTTGGAGCTTGTTCAAAAAGTTCCAAGAGCATATGTGTAATAACAGTACGAAAAAGAGTAAAATTATAACATAACAATGAATGAAGTCTTTGAATCCAGATTTATAAAATTCTAGTGAATGTGAGGTCAATGTTTGGAAAAGTCATATATTCATGAGAATCTACATGAGCTTCTTTCCCTTGTACCATACCCGCATCACCCTTCATAGTAAGGGGGCATTTAGAAGTTTGTGATTGAGAAGGGTAATAAGGTTGGGAAGAATATATTGGGACCTAGCAATTTGTAAGTAATCAAAATTGGGGCATCGGCTTTAGAAAGAATGCAATGCAACAAATAGAATCGATTGTGATTGGCTTATCATAACCCATTCATCATGTCTACGCACTTTCATTTTTAATCATGTTTCTCTTATTTTCCAATTATTCATTATTATTATTATTATTTTTTATACTTAATTATCGCTCCTTTCCACTTTTTCTTTCCATTTCTAGCTTCTCTAAATCAAACATATTGATCATCAACGATTTTTTGTAAACTAATTATCTGTAAAGATAAGGACACTATTATTTAATATATTTTTACATTTTATGATGGTTTATAGTTTCCGAGTTTGAAAATTTTCGAAAATACATCTTCAACCGTTTCAACATGTTTTGCATAAAGGTGCATCAATTTGAATATAAGTGCATCACATTTTATGGTTGTCACTTAAATTTTCAACTGTATTCACGTGTTCCCTCAACTTAAGTGCATCAATTTTGCCCACTGAACATTATTTGTCAACTTCTTATGGAGAAAGAAAAATCAAACGAATTGAATGACATCTTTAGGTCAAACTAAACAGAAGCTAACACATGTCGTTTAAATCTTAACAATAACATTTCAATGTTTAAATATATTAATGTTCCAATCAAGTTCAATTAACTAAACTGGATTGGATCCTTTGATTGATTGACTCGTTCACAGATGGACCAATTTTTTTAGAACAACTCGAATCTAAATTCAATTGGATGACTCGTGAGATAATAAATAATAAATTTTCTAACAATTAAAGATTTTTAATTTTTTTAAAATACCTGGGATTCGAATATATGATCCTACCTTCTTGTTCTACTTTGAAAAGGATTCGTTGAAATTGTATTTATGACTAGAGTAGAAAGAATTGGCAAATATATCTTGACGCTTCTACAATATGTAGATCTCTGTTACTTAATTTATACTATGGAAAATGGCATCCATATAAAGTTTCACATTGATCAATGGGAGAGTGAAATACAATTGTTAGCGGTTAAAAGTGAATTGAGTATTCTATCTTGAGTCAATATAAAAGTTATAAATTGATTGATGTTAATCGAGTTGTTAAATGATTACAAAAGAGTTTTAGTTGAATAGTGTAATTAAGGTGAAGGTAGTTGCATAAGATGACAAGTAGTAATTCCAATAATGTCAGTCACCTTCTCCATCAACCTTAAGTTTTTCTTTAGGCAGGTTTGCTCTATATTATGAATCATATCTGCTTACCCATCATTTGTAAGGTAACAAGCCATTTTTTAATAAATGGAAATACAAATTTGTGTTCGAATCTTATTTAATTACAAAAACAATAACTATTTCATTCTTTCTTTTAGGGTTAATGCATCTACATCCCCGAACTTGTCTAAAAAGGTTATTGCCACCCTGAACTTTGAAATGTGACAGATAGTCCCCTGTACTTGTCTAAAACGCGTCACTTTACCCCTTTTTGCTGACCTGTCTTGCTACGTAAATGACTATAAAAATACATGCGCGTAAAGTATGTTGGTGGAATAGAAAATGATTACAAAAAATCCATAATATTCGTATTCTTACAATTCAAAATCCTTAATATATGTTCTTTATCTTCCTCAAAACTTCATCTCTACTCTATATTTTTCTTCAATTAATCATAATATTGTATCGATTCTTGACCCGTCGTGTTCATCTTCTAGTTCTTGAAGCTGATATTTTTACGAGGGGGTAAAGTGACACGTTTTAGACAAGTACAGGGGGCTATCTGTCACATTTGAAAGTTCAGGGTGGCAACAGTCATTTTTGAACAAGTTCAGGGGGGTGGCGATGCATTAAACCTTTTTTTTTAAAAAAAAATTTAGTCTTTTATTTTAACAAATTTTCTCCAATTATTTTTTCATTCTTCGATCTGATCTTCATTGCTTTCATTTTTCTCAAACTTTGATTTTTATGTTTTTCCCCAATTCGACTGCTTTTCCATTAAGTTTTCCTTATAAATATTCACTGTATACCATCTCTCAAAACTTATTATAATCAATCATATTAGGCTCCATACGGGATATGCTTTCCTAACAAGGAACTCATATTTATTGAAAGGAAAGCATGTGAATGGGTTTGGTAATGGATAGCGGATAAGAATTCTCTAAAGTTGGGAAGTGATACATTTGTACATTTCAATTAATCTTAATCATTCATACAGTTTCAATGGTTGAGATTGAATTTTATTTGTCCGTGGAGTTCACAGTAGAATTAATATCTTAACCATGGTTTTTAGAACCGGACCAGTCATTGAACCAGTGAAGAGGGTGGGTCATGGATTTAAGGTTCAACCGGAGTAAATCGGTGATCGAATCGAATTTTCTAAAAATTTGTCAAATACTAATATTTTTAATAATTTGATATCAAATAAATAATATAAGTTTCACCATTTCAATAATTAATAATATTTTTAATGTTAATACTTCATATATTAAGTTTATTCTTCTAATAAAAAAAAACAACATAATAATCAATAAAATTTGATAAAAAATGAAGGTTAACTTTTTTTTATATTCAATCAAATTTAATTCATATATATATATATATATATATATATATATGAAAACAAGTATTGTAAATTCAATATCCTTTTATAAACTAATAAATAAATATTATTTTGATTTTAAAAATTTTACATTAAATATCACAATACAATTTGAATTGAAAAATTATTATTTAAATAAGATATGGTGAATTTATTTACATAAATAAAGTAAATACGTAATTTTAAATTAAATAAAATTTTTTATAAATATTATAAAAGAAAGATAATACAAATGTACATCCAATATGTGTTGTAGTCAAGTGGTAGACATTATAGATAACAAGCTGAAGGTCTTGAGTTCGATTCTTGTCGATTGCAAAAAAATTAAAAAACATTATTTTTAACAAGAATATGTGAACTGACCGGTTGGAGCAACCGGTTTCTGGTTCGAACGGGTTTGATCGACCGGTTCAACTGGTCAACATCTGGTCTTTGACCAGACATGGAATAGGGTGAAAACCGACCGGACCAGTGGCATGTTCCGGTCAGACCCGGTCCGACCGGTCAGTACGGTTCTGTTTTCAAAACCATGATCTTAACCATTAAAAGTAGATAAATGCTAAATATTGACTGAAATTTACAAATGTATCAAAGTTGAAATTTAGAGAATCATTTTTCATAGATAACATTCAACGGCCTAAATATCAGCTTTTGGTATTAGTTGAATATAAATTGAAGTCTCAACTTTCTAGGAAAGCAAAGAATTTATGACTCTTAGAAATATCAATGACATAAATCAATTCATTCTCCTTTATGCCTAGAACTTCCATGTTGGACCAAAATTCTATCATCAACAAATCCTCTATGAGAGGAATATTGGCCTCTGCCTCTTGAGGATTGTCCTCTATGAGAGGAATTTCCCCTGCCTCTGATGCCTTTAGTGCTCATCCTGCAAAATAAAAGAATCAAAGCTATTAGCTTCCATTAAATATTATCTAGTAAGAAAATCAGGTAGACTATTATCTATCCCTTTTTTCTATTCAATGGTAAAATCAAATGGGGCTAATTGAGCCTGCCATCTAGCAAACATTTGTTTACTGACATCATGTTTAAAATCTTTATCAAACATATATTTAGCAGCTTGACAGTTAGTTTTTATTAAAAACTTTTGATTATATAAATCATCTTGAAATTTTAACACACATTTTAATATAGCTAAAATTTCTTTTGCTATTGTAGCATAGTTCTTCTGGCTATCATTCCATTTACCAGAATAAAATCTAACAAGATATTCTTGTTTATTAATGGGTGATACCTGTTTTAAAATAC
>CATIWQ010293262.1:0-10740 GCA_949673415.1 Euphorbia schlechtendalii
TCACGGTCGCGACTTGTTAACCTTCACAATAGAAAGTTGCCAACCAATTATTCACAGTCGCGACATACATTTGCGATCGCGACCTTGACGGTTTTTTGTCAACTCTTCTCTTCTTTCAACCGCCGAATAAGAACGATCAACCGCCATCAACTACCAACCGAAAAGACACCTTTTAGAAGTCAACCAATCATGAAAAGGTGCATTTCCATTGTGGATGAGGATAAATCTTTGCATCCAATCAAAATGAAGCGATGCAACTCTTCGTCAATGGACACGACTCTTCGTTTGGATAAACACAACCCTTCGTACTCTATAAATAGGGTTCGAACTCAACCAATTTCGCGGGGGGTGTTGTGTGGAAAAGTAGTGCATAGTGTGTGCATAGATAGAGAGTAGAAATTGTATAGATTTCGCTAGTTCCAAGTTATAGAGAGAAAAATGTATAAGTGATTCGATTCTTATTTCGATCACTATATTTCTATATAAATTAGAGCGTTTGTTGCATGAGTGTAATTGCAGAGCACTTATCAATAAAAGTTTTCGTTCTTCAACATTCTTTTGTTCAATATTAACAAAGAATAACATCCTAGCAGAGTTTCTGTACAAGTCGAGACCGAATTCAAAGTAGACGCAGGAATTGCGGGAATTGACGACTCCCATTAAAGAGTGGACACGGTTTGTTCAACTTTAGCTTTCACTTGCATACCTTACAACTTTACTTTGTTTTCTGCTCATACTTTCTATTTCGAAGTTTATGATATGTCTATGTGTCATAACGAGTAATTCATTTTGTGTCATTTATATTAATCAAGTTATATGCTTTCGAGTTAACTTTAAGAGTGATTTTGGGTTTAACAAGATTGTGTATAATCACTGGATCTGTGATTATAACGCTGTTTAGTGAGCCAACATTTTTGAAGTGGTAACTTGCTAAATATGGCTATGTGAGAGCGACCCGTACTGAGCATAGTAATATTGTTATCGAGGTTCTTATAAGTGATATATTTCGTTTACCCTAGATTTAGAAAAGTCATCTCATATGTTGCTCTGCGATGAATTATTGAATATTAGGGCATCTAGAACCGTATTTGTTGAAGTTATTTAGTGTACGAAATATTGTTGATGACTTTTCATGTTTTTCACTGTTAAACTTGTTCGTAAGAATATCTCTATATTTTACATCTTTTCTAGTCTATTCATACATCAGACATCTATCCATTCATCCGTCTATCATCCAAACCTCTCCAACATAAATTCCATATTTTCATTTACCCCGTAACTCTTGTTTATCTTTAGAACTAATTCCTTTCCTGTGGGATCGATATCTTTTAAAACCACATCGAAACTATATACTTGTAGTGGTCATCATTTTTCTTTTGATAAGCGGTATTGACAACACCTATTCATATTTTAAACTTTTATCTTATCGGTAGAAAAGTGGGGGATAAGGTTTTTGGCAACATCACCGAATATAAGCCCTCTAAATTAGTAAAGTCAAAACCTTGCAATCAATTACGAGTATAGTGATGACCATTCGTTGCTAAGCCGAGTTGTCATGATAGGATCCATTACTCCTGATATAGTGATATAATGGGAGTTGTACCTTAAGGCCTCTTATGGAAGTAACACACTCATAAACGTCTAATCAGAGTATGAGATTGATACATTGGGTTTCTAGTCAATCTCAATACATAGAGACTAGTGGTGATCTTTATGAACAAGTCTAATTTCAAGATGGTAATGGCTATTACATGAGCTAACACTTTGTCTGAGCTCAATGAACTAGATGATACTTAACATGATAGAAGGAGTGTATTGTATTGGTTACTACTGCAAATTCAGATTAAGTCACAAGCACGTGATGTTCCAAGTATCAGGGGATCATACACATTTGTTAAAAGCCCATTTGATCGTTTAGAGTCATCGGGTTCCATATTATTCTGGACCACTAAGCCTAAAAGTTCACAAATGATCGACAAAATAAAGAACTTATAAACATGGTCTATACTGAGAATAAAAGGGTAGTCAAAATCTTTTGCATGGACCATTAAATAGTTGGATTAATTATTTGAAAGAGGGATTAGGGATAAATATGAAAATATGTGTAACAAGGGTTTTAACCCATGGAAATTGGGCCCCGCGAACATGGGTTATTCCCGGAGGGCCTACGTGGTTGCCACACAAGCACTAGGTGTGCTCACGGGCCACCAGTGTGGCTAGCACTACTAGGCAGTCCTAGCGCACTGCAAGCTTATGCTTATAGGATAAGTAAGCCCATTGGGCTTACCTTGTGAGGCACGGACAGGCCACCAAAGCTAGTTGTGCTCGTAGGTCAGCCCCACGGAGCCTAGGGCTTCACGTGGTGACCCGCATGCTAAAAGGGGAGCAACTTTTTCCTTATAAATGGGACCTTCTCCTCCTCCTTCAAATATACCTTAGTTTAACCTTTCTCTTTTGAACTTATTCTTTGTTGCGAATTATTTTGAGTGTTTATTTGTAATATTCTTTTGAAGGCTTTTTCCTATTTTGGAAAAGACCCTTCGTAGTTATTTTTGGGTTGGTCTACGAGTGGTCTAATGACCACTTATAAACTGGAAAGTTCTCCCTCTCAAGGAGGTCTTGGTTGGTGGGGTTTGTGTAGACTATTCAAAGAGGCTATTTTTCTTTGGAGGGTAGTGCTAAATGAGTTCTGTCCTACTTGTCTAAGGGATCACTCCGCTATAGCAAGGGAAAGGCACGCATCAACTAGTAATGCTTTATACTTTGATGCTAGGACTCTTTTAATAAGTGTTTATAGACCTAACACATCTATGGAACATTTCAATTAAGATTATATCAATCATGCCATGCTTAGAATTTCCTTTTAGTTTAATTTTTAGATTTAAAATTCCACCATGCTAGTTCACATGTTCATTACCTGTATAGATTAAATAAAACACCTCATCCCTGATTATTACTAGCAAAGTAACCACACTAACCACTGGTACTTGTTGGTCACCCAATCCGATAACTGAATTGGTCTCTAAATGAAGATTGATTGCATCAATCTACAGGGCATTAAATGTTTCTCTAGTCATAAGTTTCATCGAGCTTCCACCCTTATCTAATCTATATCCATAACAACCATTTGGTGATGCCTTTCACGAACTACTCAAACTTTCCTTCTTTGATCAACTGATGTACTTCCTTTTCTAACACACCACAATCATCCATATGGTGACCTTTAGCTCTATAGAATTCATAGTATTCACTCATATCTCACCCTAGTCGCAACTCAGTTGTGACTATTGGGTAGTGCAAGCTTATTTTGTCATTGCTTTCTTGAATATCTATCAAGATATCACGTAGAGGAGCATTTAGTGTTGGTCTATCACCTGGTATCTAGGTGATGTAATCCTTGGAGCTGATGCCTTTTCGCCTTTTTGGATCTATGGTCTTCAGATCTTTGATGACTCTTGGTTGGCTGCTTATCCTTTAAGTGGTGTAACTCATCGATTTTAATATGCCCTTTAGTAATGTTCATCATCAATTGTAAGTAAATCAAGTTCCTCTGTATGATTTTTACCCTCATTCGTTCATTTTGCATGTCTCTAATTATTACTTCTTTCGCAGTGCTAAAATCTGCATTTTGTACTTGGATGCAAGATTTGTTGAAGCACTCAATTTACACTCGTAGTGACTTGTTTAGTATTTGTATTACATCATGGAGTGTACGAGTGGTGGTTCCTGCTAAAGGTGGTGTTGAAAGTTTTAATCTTAAACCAATAAAGAAGAATTCATATGCCACACTTACTAGAAAGTTAGATTTTCCTAAAGAATACACAAGCCGAACTAGTTTAAAAATCGAGTTTTCCAAAACTTAAAGGGTGTTAATCCAAAATCAGAGTTACAAACTCAATACTCACAAGAGAGAAAATATACTTTGATTGATAAATATTATGATTACAAAAGTAAAATAAAAGCCATGTTTATAAACTTCTCTATGGTACCAATTTGAATAGAAATAAAAGACTAATAAACAAATAAGAATACTAATTAATTAAGGAAATAAATAAATAAAAGACTAAAAAGATAGCTTTCTTGAATATGATGTATTTTAAGAATAGATGTCCCCATCATTCGCCCCTTTTTTCAAAAGAGTCAGACTCCAACATACATGTAGGATATGAAAGTTGAAGATGTGTAGTTGGCAGCCAAGCTGCCGAGCAGACAAGTGTATGATTTGGCAGATGATCATTTAGAAGAATGTATGGGTGGATGAACATTGAGTGGAAAAATTCATAATCATGTGGTCGCCATGTGGGTAGATTTATGAGCGGTTGGTCGGCTATACGGGCACTAGCATGAATGGGCATCCTTTCATGCGGGTGACTTTCACTCCTAGCTATCTTTTGCCTAATGCTTGACATTTCTTTATGTTCAACACATAGGATTTTCTTGGTCAGTACTTATCAGGTTGATCGTTCTCAAGATGATAATTATAATTCATATTGATAGATATGTATATTGCCCTTTAAATTACCATTTTGATTAGCCTCCTATCCAATTTCTTAATGAATTTGAAAGAGCCTAACTTCATAGGTTGAGGTTTTCCTCTTAACCATCCCTTCATATTTATGTTGAATGTCTATTGTTTGGTCATTCCTCCCATTGGGTTATCCTTCGAGCTAATAGTATCCTTCTTGGCATATTACACTTTAAAAGTGTTAGACATGATGTATGCCCTAGAGTTAATTAGGGTGATATGTCTTTATTAGTCACTAATGTACAAACAGTTTTGGATTATTATTTATCAATAATGAGGCACCTTTGTTGTATATCGATGATCTTTTCTAATTATGTAACTCATTGGTATTATATATGTGCTATAATGTATGTACATATATTCATAGCGTGAAAGTGCAAGAAAATAGTGGGAGCTATGTGGACTGAGAACTACACACACGTGTAATTACGGAAAAGTCTAAATATCCCTAATCATAGTTTCATTGAGATTGGACATCAATGAAGTAGACAAACAAGACAATGTAGGCTTACTCCTTGGATTGAATCTAAGCAACCAATCTCATGAGTTGAAGGTGGTACCTTGAGTTAACACATGAATGTATTCAGGTGATACATTGGAGATCGTTATAAGATAAACTCTCGAAAATAACTATATCCATTTATTGGTGTCATGTCTTATTGCAATAGTAGTATGAGTATCCTCAAACTTGAGATATTAGTCACCTTGTGTGGTGATAAGTGTATAATTACAATTATTAGCATTATAATTTTACACACTAAACACTATATTTTAAGTCATTTTATACTTGATATAAAAGATTTCACGTGGTATGTAGTTGTTTTTATGCAAATGCAGATACTAGGTAAATCTTGGGAGTAAAATGATCTAAAGTGGAATTTTATGAAAAAAGAGTGAAAAAGGTGCAAAAAGATGGGTGGAACTCAAAGATTTGGCTTAGGATCGAAGCTATCAAAGATCGGTGAAGTTGCAAGGAGAATTCTGAAGAAAATGCATTTCACGATCGTGACAACCATTCGCGATAGTGACTTATTCTTCTTCAGAAAAGAATTCTACCAATCAAAGATTCACGTTTGCGACATGTATATCACGGTCGTGACTTGGATGGTTTTCTGGTTTTATCTTCTTAACTACTAACCGCCAAATAAGCATGATCAACCACCATCAGCTACCAACGAAAAGATACTTATCTAAAGTCTACCAATCATGAAAAGGTGCCTATCCATTGTGGATTAAATCAAAGCTTCTCGACCAATCACAATGAAGAGATGCAATCTTTCACCAATGGACACAATCCTTTGTTTGGATAGACGCAACCCTTCAAACTCTATAAATAGGGCTCCAAACTTCACAAATTTCGTGCATCACAGTGTAGGCAACCAGAGAGGGAAAATATTAGAGTGCATGAGAGAAATATAGTGTGTGTATAGATAGAGAGTCCGCTACGTTCATAAGTGTTAGTGAGAAAATGTTTAAGTGATTTGAATCCTTGTTTCAATCACTAGATTTCTCTATATTCTCGAGCGATTGTTGTATAAGTGTACTTGCAAATCACTTATCAATAAAAATTTTCGTTCTTCAATATTCGTTTGTTCGATATTCGTAAAGAATAGCATCCTAGCGGAGGTTCTGTACGGGCCAAGACCGAATTCAAAGCAGACGCAGGAATTGCGGGAATTGAATACTCTCATTAAAGAGTGGATACGGTTTGATCAAATTTAGCTTTCACTTGCATACCTTACAACTTTGCTTTGCTTTCTACTTATACTTTATGACATGTCTATGTGTCATAATGTGTATTTCGTGTTAAGTCTTTTATGTTAATCAAGTTATATGCATTGGAGTTAATTTTAAGAGTAGTTTTGGGGTTAACAATATCGTGTATAATCACTGGATCTATGATATGACGCTGTTTAGTGAGCTAACATTTTTGGAATGGTAACTTGCTAAATATGGCTATGTGAGAGCGACCCGTACTAAGCATAGTATTGACGTTGACCAGGTTTATATAATTGTCTTAATTTGTTTGCGCTAGGTTTTGAAAAGTCATTTCATGTGTTGCTCTATAATGAATAATTGAACATCTAGGTATTTAGAACCGAGTTTGTTAGATTAGTCTAGTGAATCGTAACATCTTTGTTGAACTTGCATTATCTCTCTGTTATCTATATTTCGTAGGGAAAATCTATATATTTTGGTTCTCTAATCTTTCATACCTATATTTACTCATATTTCATTCTAATCCTTCTTTCATAACCTTTACTTTAATATATTTTATTTTCCTTTTCGATCTTTAAAACTAGTCCTTCCCTGTGGGATCGATATCTTTTAAAACTACATCGCAACTGTATACATGCAGTTATCATCATTTTTCTATTTGACAGGAGGTACTGACAACACCTATATTTTTTGTGAATAAGTTTTTTGCACCATTGATATATAGCCGAATCTTGTGAATAAACTATTAAACTTATCAGTAGAAAAGTGGCGAATAGCATTAGAATGCGTCGTCTTAAGGATCTTCAGTCAACTTGCGAACAAGGAGAGTAAACACTGTACTCTTTTTCCCTTAACTAAGGTTTTTGTCCCACTAGGTTTTTCCTTGGTAAGGTTTTTAACAAGGCAGTGTCCCATTCGCAAAATTTATGCATCAAAGGGGGAGTGTTGAAAAAGTTTGATGCTAGTACCCACCTATTACTGTGTGGTTACTGTGCATCTTTTGAAAAATTAAAAGATGCGGAACCCTATGTTTCTTATTATTTACGATTTGTGCTATTGAGTTTTCCTATAAACAGGATTCAAATTTTCTTATTCAATACACCTCAGAGATAAGAAATAAAATCTCTTTCATATGCTCTCTCTGCTTCTCTTCTTATAGTTATAATATTCTTGCAGTTATAATTTTATTTCTAACAATTATCAATTATTTTAATTACTATTATTGTTGTTTTTTAGGTAAAATATCCTAGTCAACACATTGATATGGTTGAGTAGTGTATATTGGTTGCACAATTAATTTAAACTACTAAGATAACCTCTTAGGTTATTAGTGGATTAACACTTTACCTGAGCCCAATAAACCATATGATACTACCTTGATAGATGGAGTGAATTGTATATTGAATACTATTGCAGAACTGGTATCGAGTTACAAGCACGTGACGTTCTAAATATCAGGGGATCATATACCCTTATTGGAGAAGCCATCTATGATCAACTAAACAGAGTCCACTATGGTCAGGTACTTCGAGCTAGTCACTTCCTTAGGAAGAAGTTGAGTTGGGTTAAATTTTGACGGCATGATATTACGGGATCTTATAAGTAACACACTTTGAAAATTTTCCAAGCCAAGTAAAGAACCGTATATTGAAGTCTAAACTAGAAGATAATAAATGGTTGGACCATTTTACTGGTTGGAACAATATACTAAAAATAATGAAAGGGCAAGACAAAGATGAATCAGGAACTACGTAGCGGGGTCCGTAAATTAAATGGACCCGGTAAGCTTGCGCATGGGCCTTCAAATCGCTACGCAAGGCCCACTAGTGCACGCGCTGTGCAAACCCACATGAGTTACGCAGGTGCGCAGCACATGGGTTACGCAATGGGGTTGGTGGGTGCAAACGGCAACCTGCTCACTCTATAGCACTCACATCCCATTTGGGTTGTGCGCAATGCGCAGGCTGGGGGCTTGCGCACATTGATTACTTCGACTAGCAATGTCCCACAAGGATAGTTTGTCCACTTTTGGGCAGACTCCCTGTGTTTGATCTTGATTCAAAATGGCTTTGTATTTTTACTTGATTTTTCATGTTTATCTTATTTTAATTAGATATGGATTGGACTACATTGTAAATTTAATTCCTCTATATGCTTATAAATAGAGATAAGTTTTTAATCATTTTCATATGTTTCTTTCTTCTCCACTTTTCTTTCTTTGAGAGACTCTAGAATACTCATTCGCTATAGAAGTTTTACCTCCTGAGAGAATTAAAGAATTAAAAGAATTCTTCATGAAAATAATTATTAGGGAGGTCTAGCAGTCTTCTATTAATTGTCGGTTCTCCCTTCTAGAGGGTTTTGACTTGGTAGTGCTCGTGTGGATCAATTATAGAGGGTCTTCTACACTTGAAGCCTATGCACTTTTTGGAGGAATCACTCTGCCGATATTGGAACACGCATCAACTGGTAATGCACTTAATTATAACTAGATCCTTTTGTATAAGTGTTTATGACTTAGATATAATTGTTGACTTGTAATGTATATCAATCATGTCCTGGTTAGGAAATCCTTGGTTATAGATTAAATTTCGAAGTTCTGTCATGTTCGCTATGCATGTTCAAATCTGTCTATGGGAACCAACAAAAGTGACAAGGTTAAAACAATAAATATGTGGAAATTCAATTATAGTAAAACCATAGAAACTGAGCATTGCTCGAGATTTGGGTCTTGAGTACGAGTTCTAATTTCTTGAAAAACTTGTCTTCATAAAATTCTCCTAAATAACCATCATTCCAATGTTGTAAATATGTATTATCAATCAATTAAAATTTACACATAAATTAATTCATATTTGTTAAAAATATATATTATGAGGATGTTACATATATTATATTGATATTCATTCATGGGCATTCGTTACTAGTTAATTTCCTCAACAGATTATATGTAGCTCAAGTCTTACATTTCCATGTATTTGCCTATAAATATAGGCTTGTTGTATAAGATGATAAATAAGAATATTAGTTCCTTACTTTCTCTATATTTGTCTTCTATACTTTTCAATTTATTCATGCAATGTATATTCTTGTTGATTCATATTATCTCTAATGCGTTATTAGTACGAGTTTGCTCTGTGATCAATACTAACAAAAATATCATTTGGTTGATATGATGTTTATAATATTGCAGTGATGAGCGTTATAAAAATTCATGGAATTTAATTGATGGGGAAATTTTTCTTCTCTATTTTCAATTTTTATTATTATTGTTAATATTTTACAAATGATTTTATTTTCCTCGTTCTTTTGGATATTTGTGTTGACAGAATTGGTGAAAATGGGGAACGATGTTTATTTCTACAAGAGTTAGCAAAACTCATCAAAACATTTGGTAGTGTATATTATATTTTTTAGTAATTTTATTTGATTAAATTTGATTTGTAAATGACGTTGTAATTGTCAAATGTTCAATATAATAGTCGACTATTGAAGATCCTATAGATCTTAAAAATAAAGAAATATATTACAATATGCTAGTAATTTCCATCCGAAGTGGAAGAAAAAATTTGATGAATAATTTTCACTCGAAATGGAATTGTAAAATTGATGAATGATTTCACTAGAAGTGAAAAATCAAATGGATAATAATAATAACCACCAAAAGTGGTAAATTAAAGGAAATTTGTTTTTTTTAATATTGATTGACGTCAAGGTAATGATAAAAAAATATAACCACAATATTAGGTAATACGAAATTATTGAAAGCTAATATTACGTGTAAAGAGGATAAAAAAATATGTTGAATAGCTTAGAAGAGCCAATATTAATGATAGGCATATTATTATAAATAATGCATTATTTTCTTTTGAATTCTCAAAGAATTATATATATATATATGTTCTCACAAAATTGAATAATATTGCAACTGCGAATGAAGACATTAAAAGAATGTCTATATCATAAACACTCGTTTTCCCTTAACTAAATGTTTTGTCCCACAAGGTTTGTCCTTGGTAAGGTTTTTAACGAGGTTATGTCTTGTTCTCGAAAATGAATATTAAAGGGGGAGTATTAAAAATATATGCTATGAGAATGTTACATAGTATATTGATATCCATTCATGATCATTCATTACTAATTAGTTTCCTTCATTGATTATATGTAACTAAGTTTTCACATTTTCATGTATTTTCCTATAAATATAGGATTGTTGTACCCTTTACATGTGAGATGATAAATAAGAATATTAGTTCTTTACTTTCTATATATTCTTATTGATTCGTATTATTTCTAACAATGTTAATTTTTACACATAAATTAATTAGATATTAGAAGTATGATACAATGAAATTAGTAAATACAATGACAAACCATCTATAATTCCTTTGGCTCAAGTTATAAGATTTTTGTATATGCAACATGCATAAAATTGACAAAGGTGACATAAAAATATTGTCTTGTAAGCCAAACCCACTAACTAGATCCATTGGAAT
>CATIWQ010293296.1:0-12493 GCA_949673415.1 Euphorbia schlechtendalii
TATAGAGTTCGAAGGGTTGCATCTATCCAAACGAAGAGTTGTGTCCATTGGTGAAAGATTGCATCACTTCATTGTGATTGGTTGAGAAGCTTTAATCTTATCCACAATGGATAGGCATCTATTCATGATTGGTTGACTTCTGATAAGTGTCTTTTCATTGGTTGTTGATGGCGGTTGATGGCAGTTGATCATTCTTATCTAGCGGTTGGTAGTTAAGAAGATTTGACCAAAAAATCATCCAAGTCGCGATCGCGATATACAAGTCACGATCGTGAATCTTGGTTTGACAATTTTCTACTCACGACCGTGAATTGTTGTCACGACCGTGAATTGTTGTCATGATCGTGAATTGTGTTTTTCTTCAAATTCTTCTTGTAACTTCACCGATCTTAAACAACTTCGATCCTAAGCCAAATCTTTAAGTTTTACACATCTTTTCGCACCTTTTTTCACTCTTTTTACATAGAATTCCACTTTAGATCATTTTACTCCCAAGATTTACCTAGTATCTATATTTGCACCAAAAACAACTACATACCACGTGAAATCTTTTATATGAAGTATAAAAATGACTTAAACTATAATGTTTAGTGTGTAAAATTATATTGATAATAAGTGTGATTATACACTTATCACCCATCATAGACATTTCAAACTTGCTTTTCATCAGCTTGCTAAACTCCTTGCTTAGCTTCTCATTAGTTGCTCCAAATATGATATCATCAACATATATCTGGACTAGCAACACATCTTCTTTTCTTCGCTTGATAAACAGAGTCGTATATGCTTTTCCTCTTTTATAGCCTTTTTTTATCAAGAAATTGATCAGCCTCTCATACTAAACTCTAAGAACCTACTTCAATCCATAGAGAGCTTTCTTCAATTTGAAAACATGCTAAGGATTCTTCAAATCTTCAAAGCCAAGAGGCTGGCGGACATAAACTTCTTCTTGAAAGAATCCTATTAAAATGCGCTCTTGACATCCATTTGAAATAATTTGAAGTTCATATGAGATGCGAAAGCACACAGAATTTGAATTGCTTCAAGCTAGGCTACTAGAGTATAAGTCTCATCATTATCAATGCCTTATTGCTTATTGTAGCCTTACGCAACAAGCCTAGCTTTATTCCTAACAACTAAGCCATCTTCATCAAGCTTATTCTTGAAAACCCATTTGGTATTGATAATTGATTTCCCTTTAGGCTTAGGAACTAGATCCCAAACATCATTATGCTTAAACTGATCCAGATCCTCTTGCATTGCGATAATCCAATAAGCATCTCCTTCTGCATCTTCAAACTTCTTGGGTTCCATCAATGAAATGATGGCTGGATGACTCATCATCCTGCTTAGCTGACCTCGCATCATCACGGGATTATGAACATCATCAGCTATGCTATCTAGCAGATGGTTGTAATGAACTCTAATTTCTCTTGGAAGGCTCAGATCAATAGCTGGAGGATCGATAATGGGTTGCTGAGGTGGAGGTTTATCTTCGCCATCATTGAAGTTGATTGAAAGATCATCATCATCTTTGACTTCCTCATCATCAGGTTCTTGCATTAGGTTGGGTAGCACAAAGAGTGGCATACTGAATGGATCTACTTGCTGGGGTACTCCTTCATCTTTATCAGATGGATGTCTATCTGCATTGTTAGTTTCATCAAAATATACATACATAGACTCCTCTAATAGGTTGGTTCTTTTGATATATATTCTATATGCCCTGTTGTTAGTTGAGTATCCTAGAAAGATACCTTCATGAGATTTAGGATCAAACTTTCCTAATTGCTCCTTGGTGTTAAGAATAAAGCACCTACATCTAAATGATTTGAGATAACCAATCTTAGACTTGTGTCCTTGCCAAAGTTCATAGGGTGTTTTCTCTAGAATTGGGCGAATTAAAACCCGATTCAAGATATAAAATGTTGTGTTAATAGCTTCTCCCTAAAAGTACTTTGGTAGGTTGTTATCACTCAGCATGGATTGAGCCATTTCAACTATGGTTCTATTCTTCCTTTCTACATCCCCATTTTGCTGAGGCATATAAGGAGAAGAGAAGTTGTGGTCAATTCCATGCGCTGAACAGAATTCTTCGAAATGGAAATTCTTGAATTCACATCCATGATCACTTCAGATTCTACTGATTTTAGTTCCTCTTTTATTCATTATCTGATTACTGAGCTTGGCAAAAGATTCATATGTCTCATCTTTGCTACTCAGCTACACTACCAAAGTGAATCTCGTGAAGTCATCCACAACCACCAACGAAAATCTCTTACCACCCATGCTCATGAGTTGAATTGGGCAGAAAAAATATTCGTGGAGGAGCTCCAACGGTCGCTTAGTTACTACATGATTTATTGACTTAAAATATTTCTTAACTTGCTTACCAAGCTGGTAAGCTGAGCACAGTTTATCCTTCTCAAAGTAGACACTGGGTAAACCCACAACTATTTGCTTTATGACTAGTTTGGATAGAATGATCATATTTATATGAACAACCTTCTATGCCAAAGCCACGAATTATCCTCGTTAGATACAAGACACACATTATTGATTCGAGGAGCAAAGAGAATAATAGAATCAATCTTACAGTTAATTACTGAACAGCTTACCGAGTCGAATTTAACCTTTCTACCTTTGTCACAAAGCTAAGCTACACTAAGCAAGTTGAACTTCAAACCATTGACTCGAGAAACCTCTTTAATTGAAGGAGAGACATCGACAGTGCCACAACTTACAATCTTACCTTTCTGGTTATCTCCAAAACTGACACTTCCATTTCTTTTGCTCTCCAATGAGATGAAATGGCTTTCATCTCCCGTCATATGCCTTGAGAATCCACTATCCACATACCACATTCTAGAGTCAATCTATGTATATAAGGCTCACTTGCAAAACAGTTACGTTTTCTTAGGTACCCATGCTTTCGAGCTAGGTCCTCCCTTGTTAGTAGTGCTTAAATTACTCCATTCGTACTCATCATAATAACCATTTTTATGACTACACATTATTGTGGCATGTCCAGCTTTTTTGCAAAAACCACACACCATTTTTTCTTTGGGTTAGCTCGCTTTCTTCTTTTTAGAGGAATTGTTCATCTTAAAATTATGAGTTTGGTTACTCAGAGGTTGATTGTTGGCTAGAGGAGGATCCTGTTTCTTCTTCAAAGTTGTTACCTCAGCAGTTAACTCATCTAATTGCTTAGTGAGCTTGCTGTTTGAACAATCTTGATACTCAACTTTTTCTTAAAGAAAGTGGATATCAAGAGACAAGGAAACGACAGTGTCTTCCAAATCTTCACATCTCCTCACTAGCTCTTTGATGTTTTTCATCAACTTGTTATTCAATTTCATAACATCAAAAAGTTCCTAGGTTAATTCTTCCAAAGATATGGGAATTTCAGAATGTTCCTCAGCTTGAGGAGCTTTTCCCTTATTACGCTCAGCTTCAGAGCCAACAGCGGGTTTATCTCTACAAGAAGTAGATGCTGAGCCTCCGCCCCTTTGATTTTCAATGGCCATGAGATAGAGGTTGGCTAAATCAGTTGCTTCATCATCGACTGATGAGGATTCTTCTGAGTCACTCCATGTGGTAGTAAGTTCCTCATTCTTCTTGTTGAACCTCTTCTTGAATCTGTCCTTTCTTGCCTTAGGATAGCTGGATTGAATGGCCTTTCTCTCAATAGCCAAAGCACTTGATGTCTTTGCTGTACTCTTTTTTAGGTCCTTCCTCAGCTCCACACCGGTCCTAAGTTAACTTGTTTTTACCGGAAAACTTCTTCTTGTTGAACTTCCCATCCTTCTTGATGAAGCATTTGAAACGCCTAGTTAGAAGGGCCATTTTCTCATCAGAGTTATAGTTGGTGGACTCATTAGATGAATTAGCTTTCAAGATAATGGCTTTTCCCTCTCTTTCCTTGCCTTGACTCCTTTTGGAGTTATCAAAGTATTTCCTTAGAGATATCTCATGAGTCAGGAAGGCACCTATCAAATCATCGTAACTATAGGTCTTCAGGTCATGAGCCTCCTCAATGGAACTCTTCTTACAGTCCCACTCTAAGGTAAGAGTACGCAGAATCTTCTTGACAAGCTCCTTCTTAGTGAACTCCTTTCCCAATCTCTTCAATTCATTAACGATGTTAATGAACCTGGTATTCATGCTTTGAATACCCTCGCAAGTGCTCATAGAGAGAATCTCATACTCCCTCAGCATGAGATTTATATTTGACTCATTGACCTTATCAGTCCCCTCATAGGTAATCTCCAACTTCTTCCAGATTTCTTGTGTTGTCTCGCATCCTAAGACCCTGTTGAACTTAGTAAGATCAAGCACACAATTTAAGTAGTTAATCGCTATGACATTCTCTTTGAGAAGTCTCAAGTCAGTGTCATCATAGTCCTCTAGATTAATGGAACACGCACTCCGTTCCTCACAACAGTGGGAACTCTAGGGCCAAGCTCGATCGCGAGCCAAGCCTGCATGTTTTGTGATTGAATAAAATTTTTCATATAATTTTTCCAGAACATGTAATGATTATAATAAAAAGAGGTGGCCTAGTAACAGACATTCCCTCCTTTAAGAAAATTGTCTGACCTGAGCCAGAACTGTAGTTGTTCTAAGCCATTTATGGATCTTGACTCAAAGACGGTTAGTCGATAAGTTGAGCAACTGCTTTGATACCACTTGTTGGTCCTTATATAACTTGTAAACAACCACAGAGGGGGGTGAATGTGAATCTTGGTTACTTTTTAGATTTATGAAAAATTATTTAACCAAGTTAAGTTTTTAGATACTTATTGAGTTGTGCGTGCTGAGTTGGTCTAAAAACTTATAAACTACTCAGCTTCGGTGGCCCAGTTTATCTTCAATCTCTTTCTGAGTACTCTCATCAACTCAGATCGATTTTTCAAGCAAAAAAAATTAATAATAGAAAGAATGATGAATGAGCTAGCTGCAATAAAAGCTAAAGCTTAAATTTATAAATTCAACAATATATTTTATCCTAGTTCGGCCCCGAGCTTACCTCCAGTCCCCGGATTCCTTCTCCGGGTTTTAATCCACTAGTGTTCGTTCCTTACTTAGGCGGAGCAGCCTTTACAGTGGGTAGACATAGTTTTAGAGAAAGTACCTTTCTTTCTAATTACCACTCAACTTAGTTTGGGTACCCTTCCCAAACTGACACTCAAATTTTAAATGAAAGTGCAAACTGAATTTAACTTATAAAACTTTGAATCCTTACAATGTTAAATCTAAGTATTTGATTCTCTCTATTACAAACTGATTTGAAATTATTGTTTGTCGATTGCTTGAATGTGGAATTTCTTGAAGCTTTGAGTAATTGCGTAGAGTTTTAGCTCTTAAAGAAATTCGAGTTGATTCACCAAGTTTGAACATCTACTTTTGTTTTCTATTTATACTTGAAGCTTTACGAAGTAGCCGTTGCAAACTTTTCATCTTTGCAGTTCTTCAATTTATCTTCTCTTCATTTCTTTCGAATCTTCCCACTAGAGACAGATTCTAGGACGTTTAGAGATAGAAATTGAACATTGAGGCATGATAAAATCCCATTGAGAAATTCTTGATTGTCTTCAAGAAAAATAGATTGAGAGATAGGTGCTAGAAGTGCAACATGGATTCATGTGATAGGTTGATGTTGCTGACGCTTGTAGAGAAGCGTGGTGATACTGAGAAAATGACTCATGTTAGAATATTCTTTTTATCTTGGACTTTAGTGAGGAATCTCTAACATTCTGTATTAACACCTTTTTAGATTGTGAGGACCATTAGAAATCTTCATTAATTTTAGCCCTTTTTAACCTAAAAAGCATCGAAGGAATATTTCATTTCTCTCAGAAGACGTTAGCAGCACATGTGTCATTCAATTCTCTAAGTTTCAATGAATTCAGCTTTTACATAATAAAAGCAAACTCAACACAACTGAGTTGGTATTCTTCTAAACTACGTAGTACTCTACATAGACTCAGCGTTTCCTACTCTAAGCTGTAACTTAATTAATTACTCAGCAAACTGAGTTGTTTTCCCTTAAACAAACTCAAGTTAGCTTCATTAATTAAGAGTATACTTAGTACTCAATTAATTTCACTATCCTAGTCAGTTTGCTATTTCCAAAACATTTAATTACTATGAAGTACTATTAACTTGGGTTCTATAGTTGAGTATCCCAAAAAGACACCTTCATCAGACTTAGGATCAAACTTACCTAACTGCTCCATGGTGTTAAGAAAAAAACACTTATAGCCAAATGATCTGAGATGACCAATCTTAGGCTTGCACCCTCGGTAAAGCTCATAGGGTGTTTTCTCCATAATTGGGCAAATTAAAACCTGATTCAAGATATAACAAGCTATGTTAACAACTTCTCCCCAAAAGTACTTTGGTAGATTGTTATCGCTCAGCATGGATCGAGCCATTTCAACTATGGTTCTGTTCTTCCTTTCTACAACCCCATTTTGTTGAGGCGTATAGGGAGAAGAGAGGGTGTGGTCAATGCCATGCGCTGAATAGAATTCTATGAAATGAAAGTTCTCAAATTCACATCCATGATCACTTAGAATTCTATGATTTTAGTTCCTATTTCATTCATTATCCGATTAGTAAGCTTGACAAAAGATTCATATGTTTCATCTTTGCTATTTAGCAAGATTACCCAAGTGAATCTTGTGAAGTCATCCACAACCACCAATGAGAATCTCTTACCACCCATGCTCATAGGCTGAATAAGGCCGAAAAGTTCTAGGTGAAGGAGCTTCAACGATCACTTTATTACTACATGATTAATTGACCTAAATGATTTCTTAACCTGCTTACCTAATTGGCAACCTGAGCAAAGTTTATCCTTTTCAAAGCTGATGGTGGGTAAACCCACAACTAATTGCTTTTTGGCCAGTTTGGATAGAATGTTCATATATATATGACCCAACCTTCTAAGCTAAAGCCATAAATTATCCTCCTTAGATACAAGACACACATTAGTGGAGCCAGGGGATAAATAATCATATAGACATTATTGATTCTAGTAGCAAAGAGAATAGTAGAATTAGTCTTACAGTCAATAACTGAGCAACCTGTTGAGTTGAATGTAACCTTCCTGCCTTTATCGCAAAGTTGGGCTACACTAAGCAAGTTGAATTTGAGTCCTTTAACCAGAGACAACTCTTTGATTGAACACCAACAATGCCACAACCCACAATCTTGCCTTTTTGGTTATCTCCGAAACTGACACTCCCCTTTCTTTTATACTCTAATGAGATGAACTGACTTTCATCTCCAGCCATATGCCTTGAGCATCCGCTATCTACATACCACATTCCAGAGTCATCAACTGATCAAAGGCTCACCTGCAAAATAGTTGCGTTTTCTTAGGTACACATGCTTTCGAGCTAGGTCATCCTTTGTTAGCAGTGCATAGGTTATTCTAATCATACTCGTCGTCATAACCATTTTTTTACCTTCAGAGAACTGTAGCATGTCCAGCTTTTCCACACCGTTTTTGTTTTGGGCTGGCTTGCTTTCTTCTTTTTAGAGGAATTCTTCCTTTTAGAATTGGGAGTTTGGTTATTCAGAGTCTGATCGTTGGTTAGAGGAGAAGCCTATTCATTCTTTAAAGCTATGATCTCAGCAGTCAACTCATCTAATTGCTTAGTGAGCTTGCTGACATGACAGTCCTAATACTCAGCTTTTTCTTGAAGAAAGCAGATATACAAAGATAAGGAAATGATAGTATCTTCATGATCTTCACTTCTCATCACTAGCTCTTTGATGTTTTTCATTAACTTGTTAGTCAGTTTCATGACATCAAAGGGTGCCTAGTCGAACTCTTCTATTGACAAAGGAATTTTAGGATTACCTCAGTTTGACGAGCCTTTCCTTTGTTGCGTTCAGTTTCAAAGTTAGCAGTGGTTTGATCTCTACCTGAGGTAGATGCTTTCGCCCCTTTCATTCTCGATGGCCATTAATTAGAGGTTGGCAAAATCAATTACTTCTTTATCTAATTACAAAGATTCTTCTGAATAGCTCCATTTGACAACAAGTGCCTCATTCTTCTTTACGAACCTCTTCTTATATCTGTCCTTCTTGATTTTTAGATAGCTTGAATGGATATGGCCTTTCTCACCAAAGCCAAAGCATTTGATAACTTTGCTATGTTCCTTCTTGAGTCCTTCCTCAGCTCCTCATCGGTACTGAGTTGACTTGATTTTAGCAGCGAACTTCTTCTTACTGAACTTCCCATCCTTCTTCATGAAGAGTTTGAAATGCCTAGACAGAAGGGCCATTTGCTTATCAGAATCGTAGCTTGTGGATTCATCAAAGGAATCAGCTTTCAGGAAAATGGCTTTGCCCTCTCTTTCTTTGCCTTTACTACTTTTGGATTCATCAGTATATTTCCTTAGGCTCATCTCCTGAGTCAGCAAGGTGCCTATTAGCTCATCATAGCTGTAGGTCTTAAGATCATGAGCCTCCTCGATCGTGCTCTGCTTGGCATCTCACTCTAAGGTAAGAGTGCGAAGAATCTTCTTCACCAGCTCCTCCTCAGTGAACTCTTTGCCAAGACGCTTCAATTCATTAACAATGTTACTGAACCTGGTATTCATGGCCTGAATACCCTTGTTGGAGCTCATCTAGAACATCTCATACTTTCATAGCATGAGGTTGATCTTGGACTCCTTGACCATACCAGTCCCCTCATAGGTAATCTCCATCTTCTTCCAGATTTCCTGTGCTATGTCGCAGCCCGAGACCTTGTTGAATTTAGTAAGATCTAGTGCATAGTATGAGTAATTAATCACTACGGCATTCTCTTTTTAAGAAGCCTGATATCAGCATCGTTGTAATCCTCTAGATTGACCGGAACACATTACCCATTCCTCATTACAGTAGGAATTCGCGGGCTAAGCTCTATAGTTAGTTGCATGCTTTGGGATTGAATAAAGGTCTTCACGCGATTTTTCCAAAACGTGTAATGAATACCGTCGAATAATGGTTGATAAGTATATAATTACACTTATTAACATGATATTTTCAATCATAAAATGATTTGGTTTTGATTCGTTTTATACTTCATATAAAAGATTTCACGTGGTATGTAGTTATTTTTTATGAAAGTGCAGAAACTAGGTGAATCTTGGGAGTGAAATTATCAAAGTTGGAATTCTATGTAAAGAGAGTGAAAAGGGTGCAAAAAGATGCATGGAACACTAGGATTTGGCTTAGGATCGAAGCTGTCGAAGATTGGTAAAGTTGTAAGAAGAATTTTGAAGAAAAACACAATTCACGGTCGTGACACCCATTTGCGGTCGTGACTTGTTATTCTTCAAAATAGAAAGTTGTCAACCATTAATCATGATCGTGACATGTAATTTTCGGTTGTGACTTGTGATGGCTATTGGTAAACTCTTCTCAACTACCAACTGCCAGATAACAACGATCAACCGCCATCAACTGCCAACCGAAAAGACACCTTTTGGAAGTCAACCAATCATGAAAAGGTGCCTTTCCATTGTGGATGAGGATAAATATTTACATCCAATCACAATGAAGTGATGCAACCCTTCGCCAATGGACCCGACTCTTCATTTCGATAGACGCAACCCTTCACACTCTATTAATAGGGTTCAACTCTAACCATTTTCGTGTGTGGGATGTGATGCATGGTGTGATATAGTTGAAGAAAATGTGTATGCATGTATAAATAGAGAGTGAAAATATATAGATTTCGCTATGTTCAAAGTTATAGCGAGAAAAATGTATAAGTGATTCGATACTTATTTTGATCACTAGATTTCTCCACCTATTCGAGCGATTGTTGTATGAGTGTAATTGCAAAGCACTTATCAATAAAATTTTTCATTCTTCAGCATTTATTTATTCAATATTCACAAAGAATAGCATCCTAGTGGAGGTTCTATACGAGTTGAGATCGAATTCAAAGTAGATGCATGAATTGTGGGAATTGATGACTCCCATTAATGGGTGGATACGGTTTGATCAACTTTAGCTTTCTCTAACATACCTTACAACTTTACTTTGTTTTAAGTTTATAATATGTCTATGTGTTATTGTGAGTATTTCATGTTGCATCTCTTATATTAACTAAGTTATATTCTTTCGAGTTAACTTTAAGAGTGATTTCAGGGTTAAAAAGATTGTGTATAATCACTAGATCTGTGATTATAACGCTGTATAGTGAGCCAACATTTTTGGAGTGGTAACTTGCTAAATATGGCCATGTGAGAACAACCCGTACTAAGCATATTAATAGTGTTATCCAGGTTTTTACAAGTGTCATAATTCGTTTACCCTAGATCTAGAAAAGTCATTTCATGTGTTGCTCAGCAGTGAATTATTGAATATTTGGGCTTCTAGAACCGACTTGGTTGAACTTAGTGTATGAAATCTTCTTTATGATTTTGCATGTTTTTCTCTACTATACTTGTTCTTAGTGATTATCTATATAGGTTACATATTCTCTAATCTGTTCATGCATTAATCTATTCATCAATCTACCATCCAAACCCTCCAATAACTAATTATCTTATTTCTTTTATTCCATAACTCTAGTTGTTCTTAAGAACTGAATTCCTTCCCTATGGGATTGATATCTTTTAAAACTACATCGAAACTGTATACTTGCAGTGGTCACCATTTTTCTATTTGATAAGCAGTATTGACAACACCTGTTCGCATTTTGAACTTTTATCTTATCAGTAGAAAAGTGGGGAACAAGGTTTTTGGCATCATCACCGAATATAAGCCCATCTAAATTAGTATAGTCAAAACCTTGAGATCAACGGTGGCCTAGTTACAGACATTCCCTCATTCAGGAGCACTGTCTATCCTGAGCCAGAACTAAAGTTGTTATAAGCCATTTATGGATCTTTTAACTCAAAGATGATTAGTCTAAAAGTTGAGTACTTGCTCAAATACCTCTTGTTGGTCTTGAGATAGCTTATAAACAATAACAAAGGGGGGGGGGGCGAATGCAGTTCTTCGTTACTTTTTTTGTTTATAAAAATATTTTGACCAAGTTCAGTTTTTGGATGTGTGCTTAGTTAAGTTATGCTGAGTGAGTCTAACTACTTATAAACTACACAATTTTCCTGGCACAGTTTATCTTTAATCACTTGTTGAGTACTCTACTCAGCACAGATTAGTTTTTCAAGCGAATACGATAAATACAGAAAGAATAATGTATGAGATGAATGCGATAAAAGCTAATACGAAAGTTAAAACTTCAATACCTGGTTTTATCCTGGTTCAGCCCTGAGCCCACCTCTAGTCCCCAGATTCCTTCTCCTAGCTTAAATCCACTTCATTCCTTACTTAAGCGGAGTAACCTTTACAACGGGTAGACACTTTTTACAAAATGTAACTTTCTTTTTAATTACAACTCAACTCAGTTTGGGTACTCTTCCTAAACTAACATTCAGATTTGATAAAAGATATTTCAAACTAAATTCAACTTATAAACTATTGAATCCTTACAATGTTAAACCCAAGAGTGATTCTCTCTATTACAAACAGATTGACAATGGTTGTTTCCTGATTGCTTAAATTGGAATTTCTCGAAGCTGGGAGTATTTGTGCGGAGTTTCAGCTCTTAAAGAAATTCGAGGTGATTCACCAAGTTTGAATGTTTGCTTCAATCTTCTATTTATACTTGAGGCTTTGCAAAGTAGCTATTGCAAACTTTTCATCTTAACAGTTCTTTAATTTCTCTTCTCTTCATATCTTTTGAATCTTCCCATTGGAGACAGATTCCAGGACATTTAGAGATAAAAAATCGAACGTTGAGGCGCTATAAAATTCTGTTGACAAAATCTCATTTTTTTTCAAGCAAATCAATCTGTTAGAGAGGCGTGCGAAGTGCAACGTGGAATCTTTAGATTGGTAAACATTGCTGACATTTGAAGAGGCGCGAGGAGACATTGAGAAATAGTGCATGACAGAGAATTCCTTTTGCCTTGTACTTTAGTGAGAAATCTCCAACATTCCATACTAACACCTTTTATCTTGTGAGGACCATTGGAAATCTTCTTTAATTTCAATGCTTTTGATCTTGAAAAGCATCGAAGGAATATTCTATTTCTCATAGAAAATGTTAGCAGCACAAGTGTCATTTATTTCTCTAAGTGTCAAACCATATAGCTTTTAATTAATAAAAGCTAATTCAATACAACTAAGTAGATATCTATTTAAACTATGTAGTACTCAGCACCAGCTCAGCTTTTCCTACTCTAAGTCATAACTTAATTAATTACTTAGCAAACTGAATTGTTTTTCCTTAAATAAATTCAAGTCAGCTTCAATAATTAAGAGTATACTTAGTACTCAATTAATTTCACTATCCTATACAATTTGCTATTTCCAAAACATTTAAGTACTGTGAAGTATTATTAACTCTGGTTGAACATTGATGTCCAGTCTCAATGAAAATATGACTAGAGATATTTAGACTATTCATAGTAAC
>CATIWQ010293308.1:0-17622 GCA_949673415.1 Euphorbia schlechtendalii
AATATTATATATATATATATATATATATATATATATATATATATATATATATATATATATATATATATATATATATATATATATATATATTTATATCCAAATAACCCAATTAAATTATTTTGGACCATTAAAAATATTATAAGCCTTTAAATTTTCACTTTGAACCTTTTAAATATTTTCTATGGTCGATCCTAAATATTTATTTAGGGTTCCAAACATTATTTTCAACGAAGAGAACTCCCATTTAAAGATCAATGGATGGTAAAAAACTATGTGATCCAAGGATAAAAATCCTGAAAAACCTTCATCATTGAATGCGTGAGCTGGTACAAAATCTCGTGCTCACAACTAGCTCAACAAGATGATGAGCCATCTATCTTTTATCTCATTGGTTGAACCTAAGAAGTTCGAAGATGCAAAAGGAGATGACTACTGGATGATCCTGATGTAAGAGGAATTGGATCAGTACAAGCACAATGATGTTTGGGATCTTGTTCCTAAGCCAAAGAAAAATCAATCATCGACACTAAATGGGTTTTCAAGGACAAGCTTGATGAAGATGGCATTGTCGTTAGAAATAAGACCCAGTTGTTGCTAAAGGCCACAATTAGCAAGAAGGCATAAACTATGTTGAGACCTATGCTCCTCTATCTCGGCGTGAAGCAATTATAATTCTATGTGCTTTTGCATACCATATGAACTTCAAGATATTTTAAATGAATGTCAAGAGTGCATTTCTGAATGGCTTCATTCAAGAGGAAGTATATGTGCACCATCCTCCAGGCTTTTAAGATGCGAAGAATCTAAACATGTCTTGAAACTGAAGATATCTCTTTATGGATTGAAACAAGCACCACGTTCTTGGTATGAGAGGCTGACCAATTTCCTTCTTAGCAAAGGCTATGAAAGAGGAAAAGCAGATACGACACTATTTATCAAGTGAAAGAAGGAAGATGTGTTGCTTGTCTAATTCTATGTGGATAAAATCATATTTGGAGCAACTGATGAGAAGCTTTGCAAGGAGTTCAGCAGGCAATTGAAGAGTGAGTTTAAAATGTCAATGATGGGAGAGCTCAACTTTTTCCTCGAACTGCAGATCAAACAATGTGAAGATGAAATCTTCATAAGTAAAGCTAAATATTCCAAAGAAGTCCTGAAGAAGTTTGATATGGAGCATTCGAATCCAATGTCCACTCCCATGGCCATTGATACAATCTTGAGTAAGGATGAAGCTAGTAAGCCAGTAGATAGCAAGTTCTACAGAGGTATTATTGGTTCTCTCCTTTGCTTAACTACAAGTAGGCTTGATATTCAATACTCTATGTGTTATTACACATGTTATCAAGCTGACCCCAAAGAATATCACTTGGCAACTGCCAAGAAAATTCTCCAGTACTTGCAAGGTTCAATAGATGCAGGTCTATGGTATCCCAACAGCTCAGATTGCACTCCTAGAGGATTCACAGATGCAAACTATGGAAGTGACAAGGTTGATAGGAAAAACACCATAGGAGGATGCCATTTCCTTGCAGAATGCATTATCTCATGGTACAACTAGAAGTAAACTTATGTTAAGTTGAGTATATCTGAAACTAAGTACATAGTAGGAGGAAGCTGCATAGCATAACTGCTATGTATCAGGCAGAACTTAGAGGATTATGGTATAAAGTTGAAATTCCTTGAATTTATGTGTGATAACAAGAGTGCAATTGACTTATCCAAGAATCCAATTAAACAAGGCAGGATGAAGCATGCCAATATTATATATCACTTCATAAGGGATCATGTGTTAAGGGGAGATGTCTAACTAGAGTATGTTCGTTCACAGAAGTAGCAAGATAACATATTCAGCAACTTTTAGCAAAGAAGCAATTCAATATTCTCAGGCAGCTAATTGGAATAGCGCACCCGTATGAAGAAAAATCTAAGAAAAATTGCTAAGTGTTGAAAATCATGTCTCAACTTAGCCAAATGAGGTAACATGTATTTAACCTTGTTAACTTTTTAAAGTAACATTGTGAATTCAGTTTCGTGATTAAAATTCAAAAGTTACTTTATTGAAAGGATGCTTTGAATTAGAACCTTCTAAATTTGAAATTCACACTTTTACTAAGTTGTTTAAATCTTTGTTCATCTCATCGTTTAAACTTGATCTTGTTTTGGGAGAATACCACGTATCATCTGGTCATTTAAGGGCCTATATAAGAGGCTATTTGCTTGAGAGAGAAGGTTACCTGCAATAGAAATTCTCAAGCGATTTTTGCAAAGAGCCCTAATATCTCTTCTCTCAAATTCTCTCAATCTGCAAATGGTAAACACCAAGAAAACCCTCATTCTTCAAGGTGCTTCCAAAAAGAATATGTTTGTGCACATTGACGGCACAATTGAGAAAGTTGTTTTACCTCATGGAACCGTCTTCACCAACAGTGACTAGCCAGAAGATCAAGAGTTTGGACCTTTATTTGAGGTAGATTATGATGGTATTCTGAAGAACAAGACCATGCACAAGGTCATTAGGCATCAAAACCTCAATCAATTCCTTATGTTGGATGGTCCAGCCATGAAGGAGTTGATCATGAAATTCTATGCTAATATCTACTCGATCTAAGGATATAATGATTCCTTGATGGTGGATATCAACAATATCTCCTACTTAATCTATGTTAAGTTGATTAGCAGTCTTATCAACATGTCGTTGAAGGGCAACAAGCTAAGAAGGAATGGAGATGAAGAGCAAGTTGCTATCCCTGAAGATTGGGAACTCCTAGTTGATTATGGATCTGGATAAATTGATGCTTCTATGATGAGCTGGGAGGTAAGAGCATGCCATGAATGGTTGGTGAAGTTAGTGCCACTAAAGACTAGATCCCTCTCCTCCACTTTTCTACTGATAAGTTTAATAGTTTATGTGCAAGATTCGGCTATATATCAATGGTGCCAAAAACTTGTTCAAGTAAAATATAGGTGTTATCAATACCCCTTATCAGAATAGAAAAATGATGATAACTGCAAGTATACAGTTACGATATAGTTTTAAAAGATATCGATCTCACAGGGAATGACTAGTTCTAAATATCAAGAAGGAAGATAAAATACAGAAAATGAAATAAATTTGATATTTTGGGTAGGAGGGTTAGAATGAAGAATGAGTAAATATAGGTATGAAATATTAGAGAATTTAAATATATAGATTTTCCCTACAAAATAAGGAAAGCAAAGAAAGCATGTAAGTTCAACAAAGATGTTATGATTCACTAAACTAATCTAACATACTCCTTTCTAAATACTTAGATGTTCAATTATTTTCCGCAGAGAAACACATTAAATGACTTTTCTAAACCTAGCAAAAATGAATTAAGATGATTATATAAACCTGGGCAACGTTAATACTATACTTAGTACGGGTCACTCTCACATAGCCACATTTAGCAAGTTACCATTCCAAAAATGTTGGCTCACTAAACAGCATTATATCACAGATCGAGTGATTATACATGATATTGTTAACCCCAAAACTACTCTTAAAATTAACTCCAACGAATATAACTTGATTAACATAAAAGACTTAACATGAAATATGTATTATGACACATAGACATATCATAAACTTCAAAATAGAAAGTATAAGCAGAAAGAAAAGCAAAGTTGTAAGGTATGCAAGTGAAAGCTAAAGTTGTTCAAACCGTATCCACTCTTTAATGGGAGTCGTCAATTCCCGCAATTTCTGCGTCTGCTTTGAATTCGGTCTCAGCCCGTACAGATCCTCCGCTAGGTTGCTATTCTTTGCGAATATCGAACAAACAAATATTGAAGAATGAAAACTTTTATTGATAAGTGATTTGCAAGTAAACTTATACAACAATCGCTCATTGAAACAAGGATTCGAATCACTTAAACATTTTCTCGCTAACACTTATGAACGTAGCGAATTCTCTATCTATACACACACTATATCTCTCTCATGCACTCTAATATTTTCACTCTGTATCACTGCGCTATGATGCATGAAATTGTAAGGTTTGGAACCTTATTTATAGAGTTCAAAGGGTTACATCTATCCATACGAGAGTCGTGTCCATTGGTGAAAGATTGCATCACTTCATTATGATTGGTTGAGAAGCTTTAAACTAATCCACAATGGGTAGACACCTTTTCGAGATTGGTTAACTTCTTATCTTGTCTTTTCGTTGGTTGTTGATGGCGGTTGATGACGGTTGATCATGCTTATCTGGCGGTTGGTAGTTAAGAAGATAAAACCAGAAAACCATCCAAGTCGTGACCGTGATATACATGTCATGATCGTGAATCTTTGATTGGCAGACTTCTGTTTTGAAGAAGAACAAGTTGCGATCGTGAATAATTGTCATGATCGTGAATTGCATTTTTCTTTAGAATTCTCCTTGCAACTTCACCGATCTTTGACAGCTTTGATCCTAAGCCAAATCTTTAAGTTCCACGAATATTTTTGCACCTTTTTCACTCGTTTTTCATAGAATTCCACTTTTGATCATTTTACTCCCAAGGTTTACCTAGTACCTGCATTTGCATTAAAAACAACTACATACCACGTGAAATCTTTTATATGAAGTATAAAAATGACTTAAACTATAGTGTTTAATGTGTAAAATTAATATGATAATAAGTGTAATTATACACTTATCATACCCCCACACTTAACTTTTTTCCTTGTCCTCAAGGTAAATTTAACAAAAGTGTATAAATTGGTAAAGTGGTTCGTACCTCATTTGGCGAAAGACTATTGCAATGAGTACCACATTCCACGTTGCAAAAGATTTCAAGTAGAAGTTTGAAATTTCTTACAAATTAGTAATGTGCAATTTATATAGTCTAGTTGCATACCTTTGTTCTTAATGGAGAGTCAACCGAATCACATCTTCATATAAGCGTTATATGCATACTCGAATATTACCGTCTCTTAAGCATAGTATAAAGTATAAAGGACATAGAAAGCACACTTCGATTAATTTCTCTCAAGGCATTTTTGGGTAACCTAGGATGTTAAAACACTCTCAGTGGTTGCATTTTATTCTCCATACCACTCGCTCTTTTTTTTTCTTTTAAGCATATGTTTTTAAAGTACTTTGTACTTTGCACCCATTTTTCATGCTATGATTTCTTTTCTCTTTTTTTTCACTCAATGAATGGTTATAGTTTATGTTCCATACCATTCCTCACCTTTTGCATAACTCATTCGTTATCCTCTCTTTCTTTTGATTTTTCTTTAATACCCTCATCCTTTATTGATCAATTTCAAAGTATTATGGCTTTAGTTACCTAACACTTTAAACACACTTAATAATTATAGGACTTATTCAAGATTTGTATATAAAAATCATAGTAATAATACCATTAGATATTACTCCACTTAAACTTATCGGAAGCATTAAACTATAACTATATAACTTATACTAATTCATGTTGCATCGAAATATATATCGAAACTTACTTGGAATGTTGCTCTCGAATGTTACTCACCACTCATCCTTGCCAAATTGATAAATGTTGTGCACTAACATCAAACTTATAAATACCTAACACTTACAATAACCTTGGACAAATTTTAGTAAAGTATTAGAAATGATAATGTATAATTAACAAAAATACCAAGAAAAAATTTTCAAATTCTTTGATTTTTTTTATTTTATTCAATTTTTTTGGATTTTTCGGGATTTTTACAAATGTCCCCCCACACTAAAGAACACAATGTCCTCATTATGAGACATAGAATTGAAAAAGATAAAGTAAAGAAAAGAATAAACCCATTCTATTGTGAAGGAGAATCTGGTGGACTAAGAGTGAATTGACAATTTTGTCTCCTTAAAAATAAAAGTAATTTTCGAAGTATCGATTTATTACTTTTCTTTAGAATCTTCATGTTATTCTTCATAATTCCAAGTTCCACTTGGCAATTATCCAACTTTAGTTGCATGCTAGCCTTCCAATCTTCTAGAGCTTCTTCGTCCTCTTCATCATCTTCTTCTATTTCGATCATCGAGGATTTTCCTTTCCAATGGCTTACGGATGGATCAGATGGTACAATGGAAGAATATTCTTGAGTCAAGTTGAGTTTCTTGGTGCGATTGGAATAGGAGTAGAAGGAATATACACCATCGTTTTCTTATAGAAGTCTGGTGTTCTTCAAATAAATTCCATCCATGTAGCGAAAATAATCACCCGGTTGTTGAACATAGGGGAGTTCACCTCTTGCACCCAAGATTATGGAGGTGATAATTTTGGCTGCTCCAATCTTTCTTCTCATGCTCGTTGAGTTCTTCTTTATCATATCCTATATGATATCCACAATTTCCGCTTTTTGTTTCATCATAGCACATGAAAGAACAAACAAGTCTTTCTTTTGAACCTTTGTATTCTCTACTCGATAAAATACCGAAGTGGAAAGGTATTTGTGGAGAAAAAGAATGCATTCATCCTTAATAAGTTTGTTAGGAGAATTTTTGGGATCGAAGACTCTCTTACCTGATAAATTTTCCCAAACTCAATTAGGTTAAAACAAATCCGTCATGCTAGATGAATTAACAATCTCAAAACCGAACCATTCACCCATCATCTCTCTCGTGATTGTGTATTGTTGTCCTTGATTATGAAATTCTATTATCCTCTTCCTTGAATATTCGAATTCGAATGTTACCAAACACTCAAGAATCTAATCTCGATTTTGTGGGAACCGCAAATTCACAAATCTTGTAAGACCAAGAGCCGAAAGGTAGGCTTCCAGCTCTTCACAGAGATTAAGAGTTTCCAAGAAGACTTGATTAAGGAATATCATCCCGGTGATATCCAATATGCTTAACTTCTAGAATCTTTTGCCTTCTTCTCTCATCCTTAATGGGAAAGGACAATCAAATTCTTCTTCAATTGATTAGGCTCCTTTCTTTTGTGCTGCTCTCTTAACACGAGTCATATTGGTTTTGAAGAAAAAGGTTTGAAAAGGTTTAGATGCTTGAATGTACAAGATGAGAAAATTCAGAAATTTGAAGGTTTTTTAGAAGGTGTGTTGGTTAGGGTTCAACTTGGACCTATTTATAGAGTTTTAATGGGTCTCTAATTGGTCATAAATGGGATTCTAGCCATTTAGGCTCAAAACTAGCCGTTAATGGAGGTTATGGACATCTGTCACGTGTTTGTTCATGATCTGTATCGGTTATATTTTGCCCGTGTTGCAATCGTGAAGGCCTGTCGCAATTGTGAGTTTCCTCACAATAGAAATAGTATGTTTTGATATCCAATGATCACGAGCGTGAATTGAGTCACAGTCGCGATATTCTTTGCTCTTCAAATTCCTTCAATTTTTAGACTTGTACCTATAAAAACTTAGAAACACAAACATAAACAAACTTTGTTAAATACAAATGATAAATATTTACTATTATACCTTGAGTAATCATGGTGATGATAGCAATTGAACATCAACGTCTTGTTGCTCAAATTTATTTCCATAGTTAACAAATATTTAGAAGCAAACATGATAAAAGGAAACAAACAAAAAACACACACAACTAAACTTAAAAAGAAACACTATACAAGGTTCTAGTCTGAAAAGAAAAGAAAACTATTCATGTGGAAAGTGATCCATTTATTCGGTTAATCTCGTAGTAAGATTCCCTTAAATCATGCTCGAAGAAAATCTTTTATTTGTCAAGAATTAAGATGACGTAACACCTTCAAGATGATTATTTCATAATCTTTTCATATCTAGAATAAGATTAGAAAATTGCATAATCAAGAAATGAAATAAATAGATATAATTAATCTCTGGAATGCACTTACCTTCCCCGGACTATTTTATCTTTAGAATGCTCTTGCTTTCCTCGGCAACGACGCCAAAAACTTGTTTGCCACTTTTCTACAAATAAGTTTAATAAATTTTTCACAAGGAGTTTGGCTATATATTAATGGTGCCAAAAACTTGTTCACGTAAAGTATAGGTGTTGTCAATACCACTTATCAAGATAGAAAAATGATGATAACTACAAGTATACAGTTGCGATGTAGTTTTAAAAGATATCGAACCCACAGGGAAGGACTATCTCTAAAGATCAACAAGGAAGATAGAATAAAGAAAATAAAATAGATGTAATATTTTGGATAAGAGGGTTAGAATGAAGAATGAGTAAATATAGATATGAAAGATTAGAGAATCTAAATTTATAGATTGGTTGAGAAGCTTCAATATAATCCACAATGGATAGACACCTTTTCATGGTTAGTTGATTTATGATAGGTGTCTATTCATTGGTAGTTGATGGTGGTTGATTATTCTTATCTTGCAGTTGGTAGTTAAGAAGATTAAACCAGAAAACTATCCAAGTCGCAACTGCGATATACAAGTCACGATCGTGAATCTTTGATTGGCAGATTTCTGTTTTGAAGAAGAAAAAGTCGCGACCACGAATGATTGACAGGACCGTGAATTGCATTTTTCTTCAGAATTCTCCTTTTAACTTCACCACTCTTTGACAGATTCGATCCTAAGCCAATTCTTTAAGTTCCATGCATAGAATATGTTAGATTCTTCATAATACTTTTCTTTATATCCTATTCTTTATATATAGATCCTTCTATTACTATTAAGACCCTCCTATTCTTTATATTTCTTTATATAATTCTTTATATTTTTGCACCTTTTTCACTCTTTTTTCATAGAATTCCACTATAGATCATTTTACTCCTGCAATTTTCCTAGTATCTTCATTTGAATAAAAAACAAATACATACCACATGAAATCTTTTATATGAAGTATAAAAATGAATTAAACTATAGTGTTTACTGTATAAAGTTAATATGATAATAAGTATAATTATACACTTATCAGATACTAAAACTGAAATTTAAATATGAACATTGTTAAGAAATCAGAATTAGATAATGAGAAATCCTCATATTCATGGCATTGTAGTCTAGGCCACATAAATGAGACTCGCTTAACTAAGTTACACAAATGTGGAGACTTAGGCCTAGTGGAATGGGCTTCCTATGGTGTGTACGAACCTTGTTTAAAAGGGAAGATGACTAAGAAACCTTTCAAATGAAAGGGTCAGCGTGCCACTAGTGCCTTGGAAATAATACATTCCGATGTATATGGTCCAATGAGTGTTAAGACAAATGAGGGTTTCATTTACTTCATAACCTTTATTGACGATTACTCGCAATATGGTTATTTGTACCTTATGAGGCATAAGTCTGAAAGTTTTGATGCTTTTAGAGAATTCAAAATTGAAGTAGAAAAATAGGTTGGGAAAGATATCAAAACCCTTCGATCTGATTGAGGTGGTGAATACTTAAGCCAGGAGTTTCAGGATTATCTAACGGATAATGGAATTTTATCCCAATGGAAACCTCCTTATACACCCCAACATAATGGAGTGTCTGAAAGGAGAAATCAAACCCTACTCAATATGGTCGAGTCCATGATGAGCCAAGAAGAACTTAGCAAATCCTTTTGGGGTTATGCACTTGAGAGTGCAGTTTATATACTAAATAGAGTGCTCTCTAAATAAGTTGATCAAACTCCATATGAGTTAGGGTATGGTAAGAAACTCTGTCTCAAACTCCATACGAGTTTTGGTATGTTAATCAAACTCTGTCTCACTTGAGAGTTTGGGGATGTCTTGCATATGTTAAAAGGACAAGTTCATATAAGCTTGGTGCTAAGTCTGATAGATGTCTATTTGTAGGTTACCCTAAGGAGACTATAGGGTATACCTTTCATGATCCCGAGGAAAAGAAAGTCCTTGTTTCTAGAAATGCTCAATTCCTCGAGAATGAGCATATACTTGTGAAAGCTAGTGGAAGCATTCTTTATTTAGGTACTCAAGTAGATCAAACAAATAGTTAACCGATTATACCTACACCTGTTACATAAGATAGTGTAAGCATGGAATAGCCTATTATTACACCGACATTGTGTAGGTTAGGTCGGGCTCCAATCGCTCCCAAGAGATATGGGTTTGTCATCACTAATGATAAACATCTCTTACTTATGGAAGATGATGAGCCCAAGACTTATAAGGAAGCAATGGAAGGCTCATAATCTAATAAATGGCTTTTAACCATGAGATCGGAGATAGACTCTATGTACAAAAATCAAGTCTAGAACTTGGTTGATGCTCTAAGTGGGATTAAGCCCATACGATGCAACTGGGTTTTCAAGAAGAAAACTGACATAGAAGGTAACATAGTTACCTTCCGAGTAAGGCTGGTTTCAAAAGGGTATAGTTAAAAAGAAGGCATTGAATATGATGAAACCTTTTCACCTGTGGCCATGCTGAAGTCTATCAGGATACTCTTTGCCATCGCTGCTCATTACGATTATGAGATTTGGTAGATGGATGTGAAGACAGCATTCCTTAACGGGAATCTTGACAAGGATGTGTTTATAACACAACCCAAGGGTTTCGCATCCAAGGATGGCTCTAAGTTATGCAAGTTGTCGAAGTCCATTTATGGACTTAAGCAAGCATCAAGGAGTTGGAATATAAGGTTCGATGAGATAATCCAAGAAATCAGTTTTATATCAAATGCTATTGAGCCTTGTGTATTTAAAAAGGCTAGTGGTAGTGTGATCATTTTCCTTGTATTATATATCGATGACATATTATTAATAAGAAATGATATTCCTTTTCTTCAGACAGTTAAGACATG
Organism: Euphorbia schlechtendalii; assembly: GCA_949673415.1. Taxonomy (NCBI): domain Eukaryota; kingdom Viridiplantae; phylum Streptophyta; class Magnoliopsida; order Malpighiales; family Euphorbiaceae; genus Euphorbia; species Euphorbia schlechtendalii. Next base: position 10,685 of record CATIWQ010293308.1, read on the forward strand.
TTTGTCAAAGAAGTTCTCCATGAAAGAACTTGAAGAAGCAGCTTTTATACTTGGTATTAAAATTTACCGAGATAGATCCAAAAGGCTGCTAGGTCTTTCACAAAGTACATACGTAGACAAGGTTTTGGCTAGATTCAACCTTGAGCAGTCAAGAAAGGGTTATCTCCCAATGTTTCACGGAGACTAACCTTTCTAAATCTGAGTGTCCGAGAACACAAGAAGAGAGAGCGTGCATGAATGGAATACCCTATACCTCAGTGGTAGGGTCTATCATGTATGCTATGGTATGCACTCGGCCTGACTTCTCATATGCATTGAGCATCACGAGAAGATTTTAATCTGACCCAGGTGAGAAGCACTAGATGGCCGTTAAAACTATCCTCAAGTACTTACGCAGGACTAAGGATATTTTTTTAGTATATGGAGAAGATGATCTCACTTTAAAGGGATACACTGATGTGACTTTTCAGTGTGATAGGGATGATTATAAGTCTCAGTCAAGTTATGTGTTTATGTTTAATGGAGGGGCAGTTGTTTGGAAGAGTTTCAAACAGGATACGACTGTTGTTTCAACCACAGAATCTGAGTATTTAGTTGCCTCAAAAGTAACTAAACAAGCCATATGGCTTAAGATATTTATTTGTCATCTCAGTGTAGTATCCAACATGGTAAAGCCGGTAGCGATCTATTGCAATAATAATGGGGCTATTTCATCTCATAAATGAGATGGTAGCTAGAAAAGATATAAATTTAGAATATGTCCCAACGGATCAGAATCTAGAGGATGGGCTAACTAAACCATTGACTCAGGTTAAGCATGACCAACATATTAATGAGTATGGTATGAAACACATGGCCAATTAGCTATATTACAAGTGGGAGATTGTTAGACATGATATATGCCCTAGAGGCAATTAGGGCGATATGTCTTTATTAACTATAATGTACAAACAGTTTTAAATTATTAATAATAATCAGAGGTATCTTTGTTACTTATTAGTACTTTCTATTTATTATATCTCGCTGGTATTATATATGTTTAACAATGTATATGCGCATTGATGAAACAAAGTTCGTGATTGATTCATAGCCTAAAAGTGCAAGGACATACTGGCAGCAATGTGGGAACTGCACATATGTGTTACTATGAATAGTTTAAATATCCCTAGTCATAGTTTCATTGAGACTGGACATCAATGGAGTGATAGACTAGCATGTGTAGGCTTACTCCTTGGATTAGTTCCAAGCAGCCGATCTCACGAGTTGAAGGTGATACCTTGAGTTAACACTTGAATGTATTTAGGCAATACATTGGAGACTGCCATAAGATAGACACTCGGAAATAACTATATCCATGTGTTGGTGACATGCCTTATTACAGTAGCCGTACGAGTAACCTCAAACCTGAGATATCGGTTACCTTATGTAGGAGTTAGTATACTTTGGGTCATACTTATTCACACCCTGGCGATCAGGATGATACTGGTGATTATGGGTATACCGATGATCACATGTTGGTAAGCTGTACAATCAAGATGGCTTCCATTACGCCTGATATAGTAATATAATGGAGATGTGCCTTAGGGCCCCTTATTGAAGTAACACACTCATAAACCTCTGATTAGAGTATACGATTGATGGAACGGATTTTCTAATCAATTAAGATACAAAACGGTTGAGTGGTGTTCTTCGTGAACAAGTCTAATTTCCAAGATAGATACGGTTATTACATGAGCTGACACTTAATTCGAGCTTAATAAACTGGATGGTACTTAACTTGATGGAAGGAGTTGATTTTACTGGTTACTACTGTAAAACTAGATCAAGTCATAAGCAAGTGACGTTCCAAGTATCAAGGAATCATATGCCTTTGCTAGAAAGCCCATTTAATCATCTAGAGCTATCATGTTCCATAATGGTCTGGAGCATTGAGCCTAAAGGTTCCAGGATAAGAAGCCAAGTTTAGGTTTACCTCTAGCGGCTCTATTCTTTAGGATCCTATGAGGTCACACACTTTGGGTCTTTATCAGACCATGTAAAGATCCTATGTCAAAAATAAAAGTGGTGAAATCAGTGAGAAGAATTATTAATTAGTTTAACTGAATTACTAATTAATAAATTAATGAAAAGATAGGGAAAAATAGTCAGAGCGAGCAAGGGAATTTTCCCATTGCAAGTGGGCCACAAAAAGAACATGGATTGTTCGAGATGGGGCCCGCGCGACTACCTCACGAGCTAAAAAGCTAGTGGGCCGCTAGCTTATGGGCAAGCGCTGCCCATGGTAGCGATGCAGCTAATGAGGGAAGCCCAATGAAACCCATGGGTCAACCAGTGGGTTGCCTTACCCATGCGGCTGACCCACTTGCATGGGATAGGAGAGTTAGAGGGGGAGTCTAACACTCCCCTTTTTCCCTATAAATAGGCTTCTAAGCCTCTCTTTATTTACATACACACCACAAAGCTTTGAGCTTATTTTTCTCTCTGATTTCTACTCTCCTCTTCTTTTCTTATGCGATATCCTCCACGAGTTTCTCCAAACAAATTGAAGAGTTTTTTAGAAGACTCTATGTTTAAGTGAGCTTTCAATTTTTATTGTCGGGTTGATTTACGAGTGGTCTAGCAAGTGTTGTCAGTCGACGGTTTCTACCTCTCTGAGGTTTTGGATAGTGAAGATCTATGTGGATCAAGTCATATAGGCTCTCCTAGTTTGGAAACTTATGCCATCGGAATTGCTCAAAGGGAACGGCGCTACCAATAGAGAGATCAAGTACGCATCAATTGGTAATGCTTTAATCTTTAGATGCTAGGTTTCTTTTATATGTTTTATAAACCTAAAAGCTTCTATAGAACATTTTAACTTAGATTATTTCAATCATAGCATGCGTAGGAGATCCTCAAGTTAATTTTAAGTTTTTGATTTCCTCCTTGCAACCTATGCATGTTCATTTACTATCTTGATTAACCAACAAAGGATTTGAAATTTTATTTTCTAATAATAACTATCAAATTTCAGCATGATAATATTCTTTATGCTTGTGGAATGTGTTTAAATGGCGTTCATGTTATAGACACTTAAACTAAAATTCTTAACATAAATATTAATAAGAAATCGAAGCTAGATAATGAGAAATATTCATACTTGTGGCATTATCATCTAGGTCATAAAAATGAGACTCGCTTAACTGAGTTACACAAATGTGGTGACTTGGGCCCAATGGAATGGGAATCCTATGGGGCATGTGAACCTTGTTTATAAGGAAAGATGATAAAGAAACCTTTCAAAGGAAAGGGTCAGCATGCAACAAGTACTTTGGAAATAATACATTCTAATGTACGTGGTTCAATGAGTGTTAAGACACATGAAGGTTTCATCTACTTCATAACCTTTATCGATGATAACTCACGATATGGTTATTTATACCTTATGAGGCACAAGTTTGAAAGTTTTTAGAAATTAAAAGAATTTAGAACTAAAGTAGAGAAACAACTTGGGAAAACTATTGAGCCCAAGCCAATATTTTCTAATTATCTAAGGGATAATGGTATTTTATCCCAATGGACACCTCCTTATTAACCTTCACACAATATAGTGTTAGAAAGGAGAAATAGAACCCTACTCCATATGGTTCGATCCATGATGAGCTAAGCAGAACTTAGCAGATCCTTTTGGGGTTGTGCACTTAAGAGTAAAGTTTATATTCTAAATAGAGAGCCCTCAAAATCAGTAGATTAAACACCATACAAAATGTGGTATGGTGAGAAACTAGCTCTTTCTCACTTAAGAGTTTGGGGATGTTCTACTTATATAAAGAGCATAAGTTCAAATAAGCTAGGTGCTAAGTCTGACAAGTCTCTGTTTTTAAGTTACCCTAAGGAGACTATGGGTTAGACTTTTTATTATCTAAAGAAAAAAAGGTACTTGTTTCTAGGAATGCTCAGTTCCTCAAGAAGGAACACATACTTGCGAAAGCTAGTGGGAGGAATCTTGAGCTAGATGCTTAAGATTATCAAATAGACAATCAATTGATTAATCCTAAACTTGTTACATAAGAAAGGGTAAGAATGGAACAGCCTATTATAACACCGACATTGCATAGGTCAGGTCGGGCTCCAATTCACCACCAATGGTAAGCGCATCTTTCTTTTGGAAGATGATGAGCCTAAAACTTATAAGGAGGTAATGGAAGGATCAGAATCTTACAAATGGTTTATAGCCATGATGTCAGAGATGGACTCCATGTACGAAAATCAAGTTTGGAACTTGATTGATGCTCCCATTGGGTTTTTAAAAACAAAACTGACATGGATAGTAATGTAATTACTTATAAAGTAAGGCTAGTCGCAAAAGGTTATAGTGAAAAGGAAGGTATTGACTATGATGAAACCTTTTCACCAATAGCCATGTTAAAGTCTAACAGGATAATCCCTACCATCGTTTCTCATTCTGATTATGAGATGCGCAGAAGGATGTGAAAAACCGCATTCCTTAATAAGAACCTTGATCAGGATGTATATATGATACAACTTCAAGGTTTTACATCTCAAGATGGCTCGAAGGTGTGTAAATTGCAAAGGTCCATTTATGGACTTAAGCAAGCATCAAATTTTACGAGACAATCCAAAAAATTGGTTTTGTGCCAAATGTTAATGAACCATATGTATATAAGAAGATTAGTGAGAGTGCGGTTGTTTTCCATTATTAAATGTCAATGATATATTATTAATAGGAAATAATGTTCTTTTCTTCAAATAGTTAAGTCATGGTTATCAAAGAATTTCTCCATAAAAGACCTTGAAGAAGCAGCTTTTATACTTGGTATAAAGATCTACCATGATATATCCAGGAGGCTGCTAGGTCATTCTCAAAGTACATAGATAAATAAGGTTTTGGCTAGATTTAACCTTGAGCAGTCAACAAAGAGATACCTTCCCATGTCTCACGGGATTAACCTTTTTAAATCTGAGTGTCTGAGAACACAAGAGGAGAGACTACGCATGAATGGAATACCCTATGCTTCAGTAATAGGATCCATCATGTATGTTATGGTATGCACTCAACCAAACATCTCACATGCCTTGAGCGTTACGAGAAGGTTTCATTTTGCTCTATGTGAGAAGCATTGGATGGCCGTCAAAACTATCATAAAGTACTTACGAAGGACAAAGGAAATGTTTTTAGTTTATGGATAAAGTGATCTCTCCATGAAGGGATACACTAACACGAGTTTTCAATCTAATAGGGATAATTACGAGTCCCAGTCAAGTTATGTGTTTATGTTAAATGGAGGGGCAGTTGTTTGGAAAAGTTTCAAACAAGATACAACTCCTAATTCAACCTCAATTCTGATTATATAGCTGCTTCTGAAGTAGCTAAACAATCTGTCTGGCTTAAGGGATTTATTGGTGATCTCGATGTGTTGTTCATCATTGTAAATCTAATAGTGGTCTATTGTGATAACAATGGGGCTATTGCTCAGGCAAAGGTACCAGAGCCTCGTTAGAGAAATGGACACGTACTCGAAGGAAACCATCTCTCTCGGGAGATAGTTGCTAGAAAAATTTATAAGCTTAGAATACATCCCTACAGATTGGAATCTAGCAAATGGGATAACAAAGCCATTGACTTAAGTTAAGCATGAGTAGCATGTTAATGAGTATGGCATGAAGAACATGGGCAATTGTCTTTAGTGCAAGTGGGAGTTTGTTAGACATGATGTATGCCCTAGAGGTAATTAGGGTGATATGTCTTTATCAGTCACTAATGTACAAATAGTTTCAGATTATTGTTTAGCCATTATAAGGCATCTTTGTTATATATCAATGATTTTTTCTAATTACGTATCTCATTGTATTATTTATATGTGTGTTATTATGTATGTATATAAATTCATTATTATATGATAAGTGTATAATTACACTTATTATCACCATAATTTTATAATATAAACACTATAGTTTTAGTCATTTTTATACTTCATATAAAAGTTTTCACATCGTATGTAGTTGTTTTTTATGCAAATGCAAATACTAGGTAAATCTTGGGAGTAAAATGAAGTAAAGTGGAATTTTAAGAAAAAAGAGTGAAAAAGGTGCAAAATGATGCGTGGAACTTGAAGATTTGGCTTAGAATCGAAGCTTTCGAAGATCAGTGAAAGTTCAAGGAGATTTCTAAAGAAAACTCAATTCACGGTCGCGACATGTTCACTTCAGAAATAGAAATCTGCCAATCAAAGGTTCACAGTCATGAATCACATATTGTGGTCGCGATATGGATGGTTTTCTGGTATTATCTTCTTAACTACCAACCGCCAAATAAGCATGATCAACGGCCATCAACTACCAATGAAAAGACACTTATTAGGAGTCAACCAATCATGAAAAGGTACCTATCCATTGTGGATTGAATCAAAGCCTCTCAACCAATCACATTGAAGAGATGCAATCTTTCACCAATGGATGTGACTCTTTGTTTGGATAGACGCAACTCTTCAAACTCTATAAATACGGCTCTAATTCCAACCAATTTCATATGCCTTCAGTGCAATAAAGGAAGTGCAGAGAAAAAAGGGTAACGTATAGTGTGTGTATAGTTAGATTCACTACGATCTTAATTGTTAGCGAGAAAATATTTAAGTGATTCGAATCCTTGTTTCAATCACTAGATTTCTCTATATTCTCGAGTGATTGTTGTATAAGTGTACTTGCAAATCACTTATCAATAAAAGATTTCATTCTTCAATATTCGTTTGTTCGATATTCGTAAAGAATAGCATCCTAGAGGAGGTTCTGTACGGGCCGAGATAGAATTCAAAGCAGACGCAGGAATTGCGGGAATTGACGACTCCCATTAAAGAGTGGATACGGTTTGATCAACTTTAGCTTTCACTTGCATACCTTACAACTTTGCTTTGCTTTCTACTTATACTTTCTATTTCAAA
>CATIWQ010293313.1:0-19250 GCA_949673415.1 Euphorbia schlechtendalii
AATCACTTAAACATTTTCTCACTAACACTTATGAACGTAGCGAATTCTCTATCTATACACACTATATCTCACTTTGGTCTTCTTGCCACACCCACTGCACTATGTTGCACTTTAATGCCCATGAAATTTGTGAGGTTTTGAAGCCCTATTTATAGAGTTCGAAGGGTTGTGTCTATCCAAACGAAGAGTCACGTCCATTGGTGAATGATTGCATCACTTCATTGTGATTGGTTGAGAAGCTTCAATATAATCCACAATGGATAGGCACCTTTTCATGATTGGTTGACTTTTGATAAGTGTCTTTTCATTGGTAGTTGATTGTGGTTGATGGCGGTTGATCATGCTTATCTGGTGGTTGGTAGTTAAGAAGATAAAACCAGAATACCATCCAAGTTGCGATCATGAATCTTTGATTGGTAGAAATTCTGTTCTGAAGAAAAATAGGACGCGACCGCGAATGATTATCACGACCGTAAATTGCATTTTTCTCCAGAATTCTCCTTGCAACTTCACCGATCTTTGACAACTTCGATCCTAAGCCAAATCTTTAAGTTTCATGCATCTTTTTACACCTTTTTCACTCTTTCTTCATAGAATTCCACTTTTGATCATTTTACTCCCAAGATTTACCTAGTATCTTCATTTGTATAAAAAAACAACTACATACGACATGAAATCTTTTATATGAAATATAAAATTGACTTAAATATAGTGTTTAGTGTCTAAAATTAATATGATAATAAGTGTAATTATACACTTATCACGCTCTTAGCCCACCGCTTCGTGTCGTCCGCTCACAGTGATGACTCTGTTGGGGATTTTTTTTTAAAAACTTGTTTTTCAAAGGTTTTAAATTTTGGATAAGTGCCAAAAATTATTGATCACATTGTTCCGTTTTTCCTTAATTATGACATATTCATAATAAAGTATATGCATTTGATGGCTTAGCCTTTAAGATTATGGTGCCCGATTTTACCGAGAAGCATGCGAAAGTATCACTTGTGATCCTATGGAGACCAAGGATACATAAGCGGGTGGATCACTTGTTGCTATATCGCATGTACCTCCCTTGTTCGCACCTATTTAGGGAGAGGCTTAGAGTGTATCTTAGTGCAACAAGAACCTTCTACATCAACAACCCATGACCGAACTCATATAGGGAAACCGTAGATACTTCCCCTAGGTCCACCAAAACAAAAATATCTTTTGTATAGGTTCGCTCCTTAATACTTCGTGGTGTTAAGATGACCCAAGCCTAGATTTAGAAGCTTGACCCTTATACGCGGGAAACATAAGGTTGGAAGTGATACGCTGTGTGCTATGAGCTATTTGTTCATCACATTACTAAGTTTATTTCATGAAAAGCATCATGCTAACCCATGATTTGTTATGCAGACACAAATTATACACACACACATGTCATTATCCTGACACCGTCTACCTAGAGTTAGAAAGATGCAATGAGACAATGTCACTTAGGGTTAGGACCACCCATGATCAAGATAGTGCTTACTAAGCACTCGAACCTCTATCCGCTTAGAATTATGGACTTCTAAGCTTAGGGTGTGACATATCGTTTTACCCGAACTTGAACCTAGAATTAGATGATGCCACAAGGCATTGTCACCTAGGATAGGATCATCCTTGGTTATAGCGGTGCCCGCCTGGCATCCCGAACCTCTGCCCATTCGGGGGAATAGACACACTATACTAAGAGTCACATGGTATAATGAACTATTTACCGGGACTCGTACAATTGTGTGAAAGATGAACAAAGCCATCTCACCATAGTAGAAAGAGCCACAGTTACGAATTCTCAAAAAGCCCAGCCTTTTACCACACCGGTATTACGGTAATAAACCTGTTTGTTCCAAATGGATTGGCAAACATAAGTCACACTTTAAACCAAGCCTATTACCACATGGGTATTATGGCAACCAACTTGTTTGTTACAAGCAGATTGGCAAACACAAATCATAACCTCAGCCTTTTAAAACACGGGTATTATGGTAATCAACATTTTTGTTCCAAATGGATTGACACATAAGTCCACTTTAAAACCAAGTCTATTACCACACGGGTAATACAGATATCAACCTGTTTTGTTCCAAATGCATTTGCAAAACATGAGTCACACCTCAACCACAAGCCTACTACCACACGGGTACTACGGCAATAAAACTGTTTGTTCCAAGTGGATTAACAGATACTACCTTTAACATCACATAGATGTCACCTTAACCTTAAGCCCTCACCACACGGGGTCAAGTCTTATTATCATTTGAGTTATTTCTTTATTTCTAATGACTAACCCTATTTGTTTCAAATGGATTGACAAACATGAATTTTATCGCATCAGAGCATACTAACCCTTTGTGATGCAGCCACTTCATATGCATCTCATACATCAACATCAAATATGTTAAACATGCATTTCATATCTGATGAAGCTATTCGATTGTGTTTTCTTCAATTAAGGCTTGGAAGAGGCTGACTCCCTGCCTCATCCGGATTTCCCCCATCTCGACTTGCCTAGAGAACTTTCAATCAAAGGGTATTCCAAACACTGATTCCAGCGAAGACTCGTGTTCAGATTTGGGTTCGGGTTTAAGTTCAAATTTTGGTTCAAATCGAAGATCGATTTTTGGTTAGAGTTAAAGTTTCAGGATGATAAATCCTCAAGGTGGTCATGGAACGGATGAGTAGATTTCGCACGGGATGCCAATTGTCCAACAAATCCCATTAAACACAAAATCAGAAATGGCTAATGCTCTAAGCTCCATTCTTTATAGTGATCAATATGCTCAAACGCTACACTTCCACCTTCATGCACATCAGCTAAAGAACCGTACTTCCAATACTCATTCATCATCAGGTTACCTAGTTGGGAATCATGCCACTACTTCATAGTTTGGCATAGAAACCTCGCAACCCTAATACCACCAGGACCAAATGGGGTTAATACTATCCCAATCACAGAATCAATTTAGTCAAGGTCCAGGACTATTCGGTCAGTTTCAGATAGGTTAGACTTTTGGAAGTAATGATCATTGAGGGTTAAGGTAAGCTAATGCCTTTCTGGTTGCTCAATCCCAAAATCAATTTGATAAGGGGTAAGTTTGTCAAATGTTGGTCAATTCAGGTCTGTTCCATCCAGGTTGGCATCCCTCAACTTCATTTGCAAGAAAAGCTAGACTTTCATCTAGTTTCGTTCCACCACGTTAGAGCTTTGCCTTGTAACCAACGGTCCCTCAAAATCCAGGTGCCCATTTTAGCCCAACCACCTCAATATCTGAACATAGCCCAATCACCATCTACTCCTAACTTTATGGTTACTCCTAGAGGCACCATGATCCCCCTGGGGTAGTTTAGCCAAAGGACCATAATGTTCACTCCTCCTCATCTCAATTTTCAACAAGGGATTGTTGGGATAGTCCCCCAATATCTACCTCCCAAAGTAGATGAATTTTTGTAGCAGTTTTTGACTACACACACTAGACAACTCCAGAATTTCCAGCCAAACTACTACCATGTCCCTCCGGTAGCACATGATGATGAGTGGCTTCTCGAAAACTTTGTAATGCCAAGATTAGAGAAGTATGAGGGACAAGGAGATCCCCAATCACATTTGGTCAACTATCAGACTATGATGAGAGCTATGTGGATCGATGACAAGATGTTGGCTAAGCTCTTTATTATTTCACTAGGAGGGCTAGCAAATGAATGGTATAACAATCTGCCTTTAGAAATAGCTCATGATTGGAAGCAACTCTCAGAGGCCTTAATAGTGTAGTATGGCTTAAATTCTGAAATAAAAACCACCATATAACATCTCGAGGCCGTCAAGCAAAGACCCATGGAATTGTTCGAACCCTACTACAATAGGTGGATGGCGACCCAAGGATAAGCTTAGTCTGTCTGAGATGATTGTAAAGCTATTGGCCGGGGTATTTCCAGTCTACCGATAAAGGCTTGGGACTAACATTTTCACTTCTTACAATGAGGTTTTCGAGAAAGCTGAAAAGCTTGAGTGGATAGAATCCTTGGACACACCCATGAGCATAAATGCAAAAATGTGACAGTTAGGAAAGAAGACCCTCCACATGTGGAGGGTGAGGATGCTAATGATGTAATAATAAGTTTCTTCAAACTCTTTTATGTTAACAAACTCTGTCAATGAGGCTTTTGAATCTTCAAATGTTTCAAACTTTGCTTGCTTGCTTAATATTATTTCGGATGACATTACACATTCTTGTGAACACGAGCATAATGGTTTTAGCGTACATGACACATAATCGCATGAAATTAATTTGGGTATAAATGAATCCCCTATAATAATTTCAAATGATTTGACTCTTGATGAAAAATGAGAGATAACATAGGTACTTAGACAACACGTGATAGCGTTTTCCTTATCCTATGAAGACATGCTAGAAGTCGACAGAAAGATTTTAAAACACAAAATCTCCACTGACCATTAAGTCAGTCAAATAGAAGATGACATGATTGAAACCAAAATGGGCCAGAAGAGTCAAGATAGAGGCAACAAAGCAAATTGAAGCTAAGTTCCCCAAAGTGCCCAAGTACTCGATAAGCTAGTTAACATGACGCCAGTGCCAACGATACAAAGAAGAAGTCAAGCATTTCAATGTGTCATTGAGTTCATCACGCAACTAATCACTATTTATAGGCTGATCATCACACTATTGAAGGAGTACCAATAGACAATTCTTATTTGTATTTGATGGAATCAAGCTATGTCTAATGTAGGCTTTGAAGCCTCTATTCCCGATAAATCACTCATTCCCTATTTGGCTATTAAGAAATCAGGGAGAACAATTGAAAAGGTGAATATCAAGCATCATCTTTCATCACCATGCGTACCTCAAGCCAACATAGCGGCAAAAGCGGCCAACAAATTAATCAGAAGATGCTGAATGAAGGAGCTACTAAAGTCATGGATAGGAATCGACCAAGACAGGCTCAAATGCTATCATGTTTAGGCGAAAGAAATAAATCATGTAAAAAGCATTATAAAAAGTAATTAGCCTATCAATTAGCAGTCTGCTAGTTGATCAAAACTTAGGGCCTCTTTTCAAAACATAAAAGGAATAGTCTGTTGAGTTGAAAACTCGAAAAGGGCGGCTCAGGTAAAACTTAGGACATCGAGAGAAAAGCAAACGCATTGATTAGAAAACATGAAAGGGCTAGTCAGTGACATGAGTCAAATCATTTGAAACATTTATACCCCTGATAAGTTCATCGATGAATTATCATTCTTGCTGAATCTTTATGCATATGTTTATCTTGATTATTTGCATGTCAATGGTAGAATATCGCAAGTAAGCATCCCATCACATCATGGTTTAATAAAAACAAAAAATAAACAAAATAAAAAAATAATAAGAAAAAATAAGAAAAAAAAAAGAAAAGATAAGTCTGCTGGATTGAAAACCTGAAAGGGCAGTCCATGCAAAAATTAAGACAAGGTTAGATAAACTGAAAACCTGTAACGGCGGTCTATGCAGAAATTAGAACCAAATAAATATCAAATTCATCATCCTCTCCTCGGAATGGCGCAAGGAATCGTCTATCTCCTCTAGATATTAGGATGAATATCTTCAAACTTCCCTCACATAGAGGATTTCCACAACAAAAGCTTCCAAGCTCTCCTTATCAGCTTCAAAGTGAGCATCACCAACATGGTTTAGGATCAACATTAATGGCACCATACCAAAGAAGGAAACGAGCGTCAAAAAGTTAATGACTCATCCTAATCCTCTTCAAACCAAAGTTAAGCTTTGACTTGACTCTGATTCATCCACAAAATCGAACTTCGACTCGGACCCATGTCCATCATCACTTTGAAGGAGTCATGCCTACAAAACTTAACCATTGAGAGTAAAGCAACCACGAAAAGGCCAATGGATGAATACTAGGGGCAATCTTGCACCATCATAGGAGTATATAAAATCAAAAATCTCTAAAAGGCTTCTCATGCAATGAATCTTTTACTATCGACCATGCCTAGTACTCCAAAGCCAACGACGCCTGCAACAGATAAACATACATCATATGATAAATGTTTTTCATGCATAAAGTCATTCATACATGCATACGCTTCATGTCACTTACAGGTGAAGGTAATGTTAAACCGAGGCAATGTCATTCGATGAGAAAAACACTCTACCTCCACATTATGAAACTACAAGTATCAAGAAGATGTAGAAGCACCACATCATCAAAATTGAGAATGATAATGGCCCAACTCAAGTCATTTCAACTTTCATCAAATTCAAGCCTACATAGGCCTCTTTCAAGAAGCATTACAACATCACAAAAGCCTCCTAAAACAATGGAGCGGCCATCGGGACATCCCCGAAAATATTAAACTCAAATTTCCACATTTTTCATGTGACTGAAGAAAAATTTCTCAGAACCCTCATGTTTTAATTCTTGATTGAAGGGGTAAAATTTTTTTCTTTCAGCAATCTCAATCAAGGAATTAAAACATATGCCACAAGTACCTGTTAATAAAATTCCTCATCTTGTAGGTACCCCTTCAACTCAAAAGGGGCATCTATGTCAGACTCATAGCACTCAACATATAATCAAAGGCATGGAGCACACGACTTTCATCCATCCCTAGTAGTTCCGAGGGTCACATTCAACCCAGAGGTTAACTCACAAGGGGCATACAATTTCAGACCATAACTATCAACCATCCTACAATGGATTTTGATACAAACTCACAGCAGTCAACAAATCATCAAAGGCATGTAGCACATGGCTTTCATCCTTTCCCCAGTACTTTCGAGGGTTACAGTCAAACCAGAGGTCAACTCACAAGGGGCATACTATTCAAACCACACCGATCAATCATCCCACAGCGGATTACGATGCAAACTCATAGTAGACAACATATCATCAAAGCCATGGAGCACATGTCTTTCACCATTTCCCCAGCAGTTTTGAGGGTCACAGTCAACCCAAAGGTCAACTCACAAGGGGCATACAATTCAGATCACAGCAGTCAATCATCCCATAGAGGACTTTAATGTAGACTCACATCAATCAACGTATCATCAAAGGCATGGAGCACATGACTTTCATCCTTTCCTTAGCAGTTCTGAGGGTCATAGTCAACCCATAGGTCAACTCATAAGGGGCATAAAATTCAGACCGTATTGGTCAATCATCCCACAACTGATTTCGATGCAAACTCACAACAGTCAACATATCATCAAAGGCATGGAGCACATGGCTTTCATCCTTTCCACAGCAGTTCCAAGGGTCACAGTCAACCTAGAGGTCAACTCATAAGGGGCATACAATTCAAACCGCAGCGGTTAATAATCCCACAGTGGATTTCAATGCAGACTCACAGTAGTCAATGTATCATCAAAGGCATGGAGCACACGGCTTTCATCCTTTCCCCAGAAGTTTTGAGGGTCATAGTCAACCTAGAGGTCAGCTCATAAGGGGCATATAATTTAGACCACAACAGTCAACCATCCAACAGCGGATTTCAACAAAGACTTACCATAGTCGACGTATCATCAAAGGCATGGAGCACACAATTTTCATCCTTTCCCCAGCAGTTCCAAGGGTCATAGTCAACTCACAAGGGCCATCTACCGTAGACTTTCTAAAATCTATGTACCCTTTAGGACTTTCTACAATCTATTTAGAATTTTTATATTCAACGGACTTTCTAAAGTCAAAACCTTTTTCAGACTTTTTACAATCATCGAATTTTTTACAATCCACATTCCTTTCTAGACTTTTTACAATTAACGGACTTTCTACAATCCACATTCGCAACTCTCAGACTTTTTACAATCATTGAACTTTCTATAATTCATAATCTTCTGACTTTTTACAGTCAATGAACTTTCTATAGTTCACATCTAGTCCTAGCCTTTTTAGGATCAACAGACTTCCTATGGTCCATGTTATCAGTAGGCTTCTCACAACCTGCACACATGGGTCCTTAACCAAAAGAACAGAGATACATGGTCAATGTTCTCTCCCGAACGGTTTCAGAGGTAACAATCAACCAAAGGTCAACCCTCCAGGGGTAACTATTGCCAAACGGGCAATTCATAAGGGGCATAGAGAGACCAATGCTCGAAAGAATGCCGCACCAAGATGAAAGATTTAAGCCATCATCCCCAAAGAGTGCCAACCATGAATGGGGAGGTATAATCTCTAAACCCCACTGCTCTTTCAATCATGGGACCATACTGTTCTCATACCAGAAGTGATCCTATGAGGGGTAGTTTGTGAGCACGGATATTTACTCCCGACTCCCAAGTTCGATTATGAAGCTGTAATTTTTCCATTGTTAGCTTTTCACATTTTTTAGGGTCCTTAAATCATCCAGAAATCATCTATCTTGTTTCTTTAGGCCTCTTTTCCCTCAAAAAGCCCAAATAAAGAAGAAAAGTCTACCTGTATATGCCATATCAATAATGTTATGGTAATATCGTTAAAAATATTGCTGATATCGTTAACGATATCATCAATATCGTTAACGATATCAACCCTACTAGTAGACCAAAACTCCAATTTCTCCATTTTTTAATCAAAACAACCCATCATTCCACACCAATTCTAGATACTCTCCACTTGGCAGCCACCCTAGATAATGCTCATCCCACTTAGTCAACAATGGGGGGAGAAAAAGAGAGAAAAGACAAAACAAGTGGGTGAACCACTTAGTGGACTTTTTGGATTGAAGGGAACCCATAAGGGCTGAGTTCGGTCATAGATAGAAAGGGGGGGAGCTGAATTTGTAGAGAGAAAACTTGGAAAATAGGGAAAGAGAGGAGGAAGTTTGAGTGTTCTTGAAAGTTTTTTTTTAGTTTTTACATTAAACTTAGGCTTTAAGCTTCCCACAACTTGAGATTTCGGGTTAGTTAGATTAAATTCCTGAGGTTTAGACTTGAATGGAGAGTCTACAGTATCTTTATCACTCACTTTAAGGTTACTACACCTTTAGAAGCATCTACTTTAGCAAAGAATAGATCACTTCCAAAGATTTTCAATAAATCAGCAAATCAAACCAAAAAGAAACAAGGAGTGCTTCTCGGAGGACTTCATGGATCTTAAAGAACGTGGATTCATGACTATGGGGTAAGCATCTGACCTCCTAGTACTTGTGCTTACATTTATATGCTTTTCTTTTTGAAGTTTCATTTTATTTTCAATTTTTTCTGTTTTTTCACACCAATCTGTTTTCCACAATTTAAAGTATGATTTCGAATCACTTTGAGTATTTTTTTAATAAACATATTATAAACATCTTAAGCTTTTCAGAATGATAAAGATCATCCAAATTGGTTAAGTATAGCAAAAGTTATGATCGTTTGAGTTTTTGGATTTTCATTTTTATGTTTTCTGCTATTTTTGTGTGTTTTTGCAAGTCTGGAGCCTCGATGTCGCTAACGACATCACCTAATGTCATTAATGACATTGCAATGTTGTTAAAAACATTACCTAATGTTGTTAACAACATTGCCTAATGTCATTAATGACATTGCCTTTGGCAGAATGACGCTTCGCTTTGTTTTGCCCCTTTACTAATCATTTGAGCCAGGAATGACAAGCTGTGACACTTCTGAACTTGGAAATGCATCATTGGGGGTAAAAAACCTCTAAATTGTAATTATTTAGGAGTTATATGTGATTAATAAATGTATTAATATGTTGATTAAAGTTTGAAGTAGCAACGGAAGCACTTTGGACCATTCATATCGATATCGCCCTTTAAAGGGAAGTCGGTGATGATATGGATAACATCGTTACTATTGTTAACCCAAACGAAGGCTATGTTATGCATGTTCATCCTAGATTTATGTTTCTAAATATTATTTTATGAAATCCCCACGAAGGGAATAAAATGCATTCCCGGATAACAGTCCTCACCATTTTGCCATGCAGTCATTTTCACTAATTAAATTGACCAACATACGTGTAAACAAAAATGAACCAATTTTTATTTAAATTAACAACACTAAATCATCGATATTTTAACTACACCACATAGGCCTCGCTAAAGTCAAATCGAATATATGTGATATCCCTTGTGCTAACCTCTGTGGATGTAGGTTAGATGTATGCCTAGGATTTATTTTCCTTCGGGTATTGTACATATTTTTATAGAAATTGTAATTCATAGATTAGGTGGGAGGTTGCATCCCCATAGGTTTTGTAATTGTTGTAATCTTTACTTTTCCGCATTTACTTCTCGTATTTATTTACTACTTTGTTGATGGATTTACTACTTTTTCTATACATAAATCATTCACATAAACTCCAAAAAAGATCAAGTGCGCATATGCACAATTAATAAAATACAATTTTCTATAGATGTAATATAATGTTATCACATAAGAAATAAGCAACTTATCTCGGTCCCGAATCTTTGTGTCTTAGTGGGCCGTCCCCCAGATATTAAGCCTCACAGGACTCTAATTCCTAGAAAGAGCTAATCCAGGTGGCGACTCCACACTAAGAGACAGCGGATTCGTGTTTGAACTGACCTAAAAATGTTTTCACTTTCTCTCAACCAAATAATTTCCCGAGTCCATGACCCTGTGTACCTTTTTTTCAAACACCCCGGCGGACCGCATCTCTCATATCCGCGCGCTCTCGACCCACCTCTCCGTGTCATCTTGTCACAACACCATTCACGTTAAGATATCACACAGACATCATATAGAACTCAAATCAAACACCAAGGGTTAGATTTTCATTTTAACCTATTATCATTTTTATATAATGACTAACCTATTTATTTTAAATGGATTGACAAACATATTATTTCTTTTGCATCATGGCATCCTAACCCCTTGTGAATGTAGCCATAACATTAACATCTCACACATTTTTCACATCATTAATCGCATCATGAATCTTACTTGCATGGTCTGATCTTCTTCTTATGTATCTTAGCTTGGAAAAGGCTACTCACCCCTTGGTTTGCATTTCTCTGATCATGGCTAGTTTAGAGGGGATTCCGCACATTGACTCAAGTGCAGACTCATTTTCAGATTCGGATTCATTTCAGTGTGTATCTTAAAATAGCATGGTCGATCTGCATGATGAAGTTACGGGGGAGGATCACCCCTTTCTTACGGGATAAGATTCTCAACAATCATCGATGAGCGCTGAGATTGCAGCCGCCCTGAAAGCCTTTGCAAATAATGACCAACTAGGATCACTTATTCATCGGTATGTCAGGAGGGTGGTCATGTTGTGGTGTCTAACTTGGAGGCCACCATTAACTTCAGCGGTCTAACTAGTCAACCTAGAATAAGGGGACCTTTTACTCCTCATACGATGCACCTAGTTCCTAGTGCCTTTTACCAGTTCAGAGTAGGACAAATTCAGTTGAGTTAGAATCAATCTCATATTAGTCAGCCAGGATATAATTATGCCAATCCTTTTTAGCGCAATTTGAGAATCAATTCTTCCTCGGGAAGGTTTGTTAGTAAATGTTCACACCGGGACCTTTTTATCAAGGAGTGGCCCAACAATCTATTCCTAGTTGGAGCGCGCCATTATCCTCTCAATTCCAGACTATCCCTGAATTACCCAATTTTGCTGTAACTCCTAAGGGAACTACCATTCCCAGGGGCAATATTGCTTTTATCCAGGCACTAGGAATGCTATTTTCTAAATACTAGACATGGAGGAATTGGCAACAATTTTTAGCCACTCACGATTATCATCTCTTGAGTACATACCAAGCGTAGCCAATGCTCAAACATGAAGACAGCTTGCCACCCAACTTCGTAATGCCACAGTTTGAGAAGTATGTGGGATTTGGAGACCTCGTGTGCTCACTTAGCACATTACTAGATAGAGATGAGGGCATTTTGAGGGTAAGCGAGTGGATGATGGCTAAGCGTTTCATTATCACCTTGGGCCACCTGATCAATGAATGTTACAATCACCTTTCGCTGAATGTAGCTTCTAATTAGAACAGTCTTTCTTAGGCTATGATGGGGCATTATGGTTTCAACACTCAAATGGAACCACAATGCAAAATTTGGAGGCTATAAGATAGAAGAAAGGTGATTGCTTCAAATCATACTATGAGTGTTGGATGGCCACACAAGTTAGGGTTCAAGCATGTTTATCCCTACTAGAGATGATAACCAAACTCTTGGATGGTGTACTGCCATCTTATAGAAACAAGTTTGTGTCATATATCTTTTCCAACTATCAAGAAGTGTTTGACATGGAGGAGAGGATGGAGCAGTTTAAATCCATGGAAAAATCTGTGGGGCACTAATACCAGAAGATGATAATGTAATAAATTAGTTCTTTTTAGCAATTTTTCCCATGAGCTTTTGAACTTTTTTTTAATAAATTGAACTTTGTTTACTCGCTCGATATCTTATTAATTGATGTCATGTATTCTCATAAACATATGCATAAAGTTTTTAGCATGTATGACACATCATGTTATGAAATCAATTTGGGTATAAATGGATCCCCTATAATCGTAATAAGTTCAAATAATTTGACTCTTTAGGGAAAGTGAGAGATAAACACAGGTACATAGATAACACATGATAGCATCTACCTCATCCAATAAAGATGTAAGATCGATAGAAAGATCTCTGAGCATGAAACATCCACTGACTATTAAGTCAATAGAGTGAAAGTAAAAATGATTGAAGCCAAAATAGGGCTAAAATGTCAACAGAGCAAATTGAAGTCAACTTCCCCCAAAATGGTCAAAAAAATAGGGCAACAGGCTTACAAAATGCTAATGCCAAATACACAAAGAAGGAATTAGATTGTTGAGCACATCAACAACTCTATTGCACGGCTCACTAACACTTGTGGGCCAATCATTACATGGTTGAACATAACTATGCACTTAATATACCCACCAAATCGAAAGCCTTTTCTTCTCAACAATATCACCAATCATTGGAGAATAATTGAATTCATATGGAAACACTGATGATCAAGCACCAATACTCATCATCACATACACCTCAAGCTAGCAAATCGGTATGAGCACCAACCAATTGATCAGAAATGATAAATGAGATGACAATTGAAGTCGTGGACATGGGAGGCAACCAATTTATCAGTCAAATTAACCAAGGCTTGCACAATCCCTATCATGCGTAGGTGAAAGAAATAAATCGGTAAAAAGCAGTACCAATAAAAACTAAATTTGTAATAAGCCTATCAATTACTACTCCTCTAGTTGAGCAAAAATTAGGGTCTCTTTTTCAAAATAGAAAAAAGAATAGTCCGTTGAGTTGAAAACTCGAAAAGGATAGCTCGGGCAAAACTTAAGAAATCGAGAGAAAAGCTAACATGTTGCTTAGAAAACTTGAAAGGCCTAATTGATGGCAGGAGTTAAATCATTTGAAACATTTATAAGAATAGTCCATTAAGTTGAAAACTAAGAAAAGGTGGCTCAGGAAAAACATAGGACATCGAGAGAAAGCAAAAATGTTGGTTATTAAACCTGAAAAGCCTAATGGATGGCAGGAGTAAAATCATTTGAAACATTTATACCATTGTTAAGTTCATCAATGAATTCTCATTTTTGTTGAATCCTTATGCATACGCTTATTTTGATTGATTGCATGACAATAATATAATATCGCAAGTAAACATTTAAAAATTGAAATAAAGAAAAAGAAAGAAAAAGAAAAGAAAAGAAAAAATGAGTCTGCTAGATTAAAAACCTGAAAGGGTAGTCCAGGTAAAAATTAAGACAAGGATTGATAGATTGAAAACTCGTAAGGGAGTCTATGCAGAAATTAGAACAAAAGAGATACCAAATTCATCATCTCATCCTCGGAATGGCACATGACATCATTTATCTCATCTAGAACTTAGGAAGAATTTCTCCCTTGCACACTTTAGACAAAAGGACTTCCAAGCTCCCATTATCAACTTAAGCATGGCCTACATGGTTCGGGATCAATGATTCTTTTGAACTCTCCTCGAACCAAATCCAAACTTTGAACTCGAATCTGATTCATCAAACCCATGATCATCACTCTAAAGGAGTCATCCATGGAATCCCTAATAAGATAAATCCTACGCGTACCCATGCACCGGCAAAGAGAAGGCTCTTTAATGAATGAAGCCCAACACACCTACAATAGACAAACATACATCATGTGATATATATTATCCATGCATAAAATCAAGCATAACATTACATATGCATCATGTCTTTTATAGGTAAAGACGATGCCAAACTAGGGCAATATCATCCCAACAAATAAGAAACTCAACCTCCACTTGAGCAATCTGCAAACATCAAGAAGGATGATGGCCCACTCAAGCCTAAAGTCAATTCAAGCATATTTAGGCCCCCATTCAAGCAACATTGAAACATCACAAAAGCCTCCTAAAATAACGGAGCGACCTTCAAGACATTCCCGAGTTTTCATCAAACTTATTTCTTCATCATGTTTTAATTTTTGATTGAAGGGGAAAAATTTTTTTCTTTGAACAAACTCAATCAAATAATTAAAAAATGCATCATAAAATGTATTAACATTATATTTTTCTTTGATTTATCATAGGAAATAAGTCAACATCATACTAAGGAAACATAACCGAAGAAAGATATATAGAACCCAATTTAATAGTGCCTCACAGTATTTGAATGTTTTGGAAATAGCAAACTGACTAGGATAGTGAAATTAATTGAGTACTAAGCATACTCTTAATTAATGAAGCTGACTAGAGTTTGTTTAAGGGGAAATTACTCAGTTTTGTTGAGTAATTAATTAAGTTATGTCTTAGAGTAGGAAAAGCTGAGTTTGTTTTGAGTACTACGTAGTTTAGAAATATATCAACTCATATATGCTGAGTTAGCTTTTATTCATTAAAAGCTATTTCCTTTGATACGTAGAGAATCAAATGACACATATGCTTCCAACTAATTCTATGAGAAACAAAATATTCCTTAGTTGCTTTTCAGGTTAAAAAGCGCTGAAAATAAGGAAGATTTCCAGTGGTCCTCACAAGATAAAAGGTGTTAGTACGGAATGTCGAAATTCCCTCACTATTGTCTAAAACAAAAGGAATTTCTAACATGCATCGCTTCTCAATGTCTCAGCGCATCTCTACAAACATCAGCAATGTCAACAATCTAAAGATTCAATGTTGCATTCTCGAACGCCTCTCTCATATTGAATTGCTTGAAGATAAATGAGATTTTGTGAGCTAAATTTTATTGTGCCTCAACTTTCAAATTTCTATCCCTAAATGTCTTGGAATCTATCTCTAATGGGAAGATTTGAAAGATATGAAGAGAAGAGAAATTGAAGATCATCGACCTCGAAAAGTTTGCAACAGCTATTTCGCAAAGCTTTAAGTATAAATAGAATACCAAAGTAAACGTTCAGACTAGGTGAATCACCTCGAATTTCTTTTACAGCTGAAACTCTGCGCAATTACTACCAACTTCAAGAAATTCCAAACTCAAGCAATCAGCAAACAACAAATTCCAAATATGTTTGTAATAGAGAGAAATACTTAGATTTAACATTGTAAGGATTCAACATTTTTATTAGTTGAATTTAGTCCGCAATCTTTTTATTCAAATTTGAGTTTCAATTTGGGAAGGGTACCCAAATTGAGTTGACTAGTAGTTAGAAAGGAAGGTACTTTCTGTAAAAGTGTGTCTACCCACTATAAATGCTGCTCTACCTAAGTAAGGAATGAACACTAGTGGATTAAAGCTTGGAAAAGGTATCCAAAGACTACAGGTAGGCTCAGCACTAAACTAGGAAAATATTCAGGTGTTGAAGTTCTGAACTTGTGCTTTTAGCTTTTACTATGTCTAGCTCATCATCATTTTATCTCTGTTCTGTTATTTGCTTGTCAAACCAATACTAAGCTGAGTCAAGTACTCAGCAACATATTGTACATAAAATGTGCCAGTGAAGCTGAGCAGTTTACATAGTTTTTATATTGCAACTCAGCATGCATACTCAAAACTCATATAAAAACTTAACTTGGTTAAACAAATATTTATAAATCTTAAAAAGTAACCATGTCATCACTGATCGAGGATAAAGAAGTCAACAACCGCACTAGTTAGGTATTTTCTCGATCCCTCCGCTCCATTTCATGTAGTCATACTAGGCATAAGCAGTAATGATCACACGAGGGGCAGCTATGAGCATGAGATTTTGTGTCAGCTCGCTCGTTCGATGATGACGGCTGTTCGAGATTTTATCCTTGAATCACAAAAGTTTCATCTATCCAAATAATCTTCAAATGGGAGATTTCCTCGAAAAAAATAAATATTTCAAACCTAAAAAATATTTAGGGTCGTAAAAAAATTTAAATTCCTTAAGTGGAAACTTAAAGGTTTAAAATATTTTTAAGAACCTAAATAAATGTTTAAGGGTCTAGAATAATTTAATTAAATCATTTTTTGTAAGAAAAGATTATATATATACACATATATATACATATAAATAAAAAAATAAAAGAAATGGAAAAGGAAAGAAATAAATATAAACAGGAAATAAAAAAATTGTACATGCACTAGTGCAAAAAGGCCTTACAGGGTCGCACTATTTACGAGGCTTGTAGTAGAAACCGTTGGGGAAAGTATGAATGGAATTGACGTTGGGGTTATTGCGGATGGTTGTTACATAACAACCATCCGCAATAACAAATCAAGGCATTGCGGACGGTTGTTGTTTATCAACCATCCGCAATGCCTTCCATTTTGTGTTGTATTGCGGACGGTTGTTATGTAACAACCGTCCGCAATATTTAATTGAGTATTCCGGATGGTTGTTTTGTAACAACTATCCGTCATACGTAAGTTATTGCGGATAGGAAAATAATAGTATTGCGGACGGTCCTTATATTACAACCATCCGCCCACTATCATATAAACTATTATGAACTATTTTAATTAGATAACCGTCCATATTCCTCAATCTTAAATATATCAGTTGAGCCATACAGATGGTTATATTTTAATAACCATCCGGAAAGCCTTATAAATGGGTGGATTGCAAGACCTCTACATTTTCTTAACCTAGATACTCTTCACTTTTTCTCTCTTTCGCTCTACTTCTTATTTTCCACCGTCAATCCTTCGCTAGCCACATTCCTTCATCGCGCCACTATTTCTCCCGCCATTCCTACACTACTCATCACCACCATCAATCATCTATTGCTCGTCTCCATTTCATCGATCATCTAATTCTTGCTACCATCTACTAATCATCATTCCTTCGCTTTTCTCGTCGTCATCGTTTAACGGTGGCTCATCACCGTTGTTCATCTGCTGATCATCATCACCACCGTCGTTCATCCGCTGCTCATCGTCGTTGCCACCATCATTCCTCCGCTACTCAATCTATCTATCATTTTCTTCTTCGATCAATTTTTTCCACTTCATCCACTACCGGAGCTACTTGCAACCGCTCAATGTTTCCCTCTCTTATTATTTTGCTATCTTGTCAACATCTCCCATTTTCGGCAGCATTTCTGTCTGAAATCAACAATTAGGTTTTTTGAATCTAGAGGAAAAGGAAGATATCTAGCTCATTTTAACCATGAGAGCTAAGGTAAGAGGTTGAACCTATAAATTTTAGTGGCTTGAACTTGTTCAATTTCTTCAATTTAATTTACTCTTTTACTTGGCAAATTACTATGAAAATCCTAAACCAATCAGTGATTCATTTCACATTAAATTTTGATTACAGTCGCTTATGACTTAGAAATTCATCATTGGAGTTTATTGATTTATGTATTGTTTACTGATTGTTCGCATTAAAATGATTTTGATGCATATTTTTATCTTTTATCTTATTTCCCCTGTTATTTATTACTAATGCTATTCATTATAGCTAGGCTGACCATGTCAATATAATGAGAGTTGCTAAAGAATTCAGTGTTGATTGAGTTTCCAAGAATTACTGATCTTGCAAGTGGGAAATTGCAGCATTGGTCGGTTTGCCTAAGATTATTGAAGCTTTAAATGGCTATCTTAATCTTTGTGCAGACACAATAACCTGCAAATTTGCTACCTTGGCTCCCCATTATTTTCTTTTCCTGGTTTATTCCATTAAATCTTTGAATGTGTTGAATATGCTATCTAACATATCCCTCACATTACTTACTTAATTTACTAGGAAGCAACAAAGAAAGTGGACAAAGACATTGCAAAATCCTGTTTAGAGAAGGTAGCCTTTGATTGAGGTGGTTATCCATATTATGGGTGTGTAAAAGCTCTTGCAGATGCAACTCGTGAAAATGCCCTTCAATTTTTAAATGTCATTGGTTAGTTTCCTTTAAAACATTCATTTCTTTCCTAGTTAATTTTAAGATGTCAAGTGGGAGTGTATATGCTACTTTGGAAGGTTGGTATAGTTTCCTTATTATTTGAACTAATAAATGTCTGACTTTACAAGTTTTCTAGTTGTTGTAAAACAAGTTAAACCATTTTTAATTGGATGAAGTAAATTGATTTTGTTTAGTTTGTTTTAGTTGTCAACGCTTGATAGATGCTGTTACTAGAGCTCTTATTCTTGGAATAATTGCTTCGTTCACAGCTCTTGTGGCGATTCTCTACATCAGAAATATGTAGCTTTCTTTAAATTTTTTTTATTAAAATTGAAATTGAGTTTAATTTATCATGAAAATCTACTAGCAATGTATTGCACTGCTACATGATTATTAGTTGTTCATTGTCTCTATACATAAACTTTGAAGCTATTCCTATGAGTCTACCAATTATTATACTTTCATTTGTTTGTTAGGTAATTGAAAACACGTGTAGTAGCTTGTTTGAAACATGAAGCAGTTTAGTATTCTGCATCTACTTTAAAAAGAATGTTGTGCCTATTCTTTGCACCAATCTCGAAGGAAACATTTCGAAAAAAGGTGACATATCTTATTCTCACTTTTTTGCTTAATAATTTTGGGTTATTCTTAGAAGATGTTGGTTTCGAAATGTGTAAGCTTTGGCATTTACAGTCAGCTTGTCATGGTATAAAATCCATTCATCGACCATGATCTCAGTGTATTGTGGGGGCTGATTTTATTTTTTGTTGGCCTGCTTCATTCTAGCTCATTTATAAGTGTATATTGCTTTATGTAATGAACAAGGCTGTGTTTCCTTAGTATTACATGGAGGAATCCAATGTTATAGCCATTGATCCTCCCAAGGACTGCCCTTTCATAGCAGGGTTCCCTTCAATCCAAAATTAAAGAATTAA
>CATIWQ010293322.1:0-10994 GCA_949673415.1 Euphorbia schlechtendalii
TTAAATATATTTAAATCATTTTTATATAATTTTAATTTCAATTTTGTTTTCAGTTATGATATATGAAGTTCATAGATAGGATGACAAGTTTAGTAAAATTTCTATAAAAGGAAAATATACATAGAGGGAATTAAGTAAAAATAATTATTAAAACAAAATTGAGTTGGGATAATAAAATGGTGACTTAAGTGAACAAAAAATTGGGGAAGTATTTAATATGTAGAATAAGGACTTGACATGAGTAAGAACATGAATTTGTGAGACCTGAAAAGAAGAAAAGAAATGTTGGACCTCCATGTTCTATTGTTCTCCGATGGTCCCATAAATGATTGAATTTAAAGGCCAATTACATAATGAACAAAAATATAAAATTCATTATCAAAATTAGATGAGTGTTGTGAATGGTTTTAAGAACCGATTACCAATAAGTCAGGATAGGTTCAATTAGAATTAGAAGCAAGTATGGTAGGCTTCTCTCTAGCACATGCTTTAATTACAAATTTTTACTACAATTTAAAATAGTTTATATACTTGAAAATAACTCATACGTTCAAGAGTAGGTAAATTAGATCAAATGATCCAGTCCAATTTTATTAACGGTATTTTATTGAAAAATAAATAAGTTTAAAGACTTTATTGAAAGATAAGAATCAATTGCAATAATTTTTTATTGCAAGTACCTAACTTGGTTTGTTTCCTTCCTTTTATTCTCCATTAATAGGTGAATAAGTATGAAAAATTAAGTTAATGAAAAATCTTTATTTTCTCTACTTTTCTTCTCCTAGTTTCTTCCTATGACAAAGAAACTCTGCAATTCAATCATCATTAATCTTTAAAGCTACGGAATTCATGAAAATATTATTGTTCTCCAACATACCATGAGAATGTAAAAATGATTTTTTTTACCTTTTCTGATATTGGTCTTAGGCGATCCTCCTAACACCCCCCCCCACCCCCCCCCCCCCCCCTCAGGAACGACATGGGTCTTTGATCTTAGACATTCAAAAAAATTAATGTACGAATTCAAATTTGTACTTTTTGTTGGTTACATTTAGCTTAATACACTTGGACAAAGGGGGTGAATGCCTAAACTTGTTTTTATAGTCGCTTTTTAGTTTTTTTGAAATTGTTGTACTCAGTATGCTGAGTTTAGTTAGAATGATGTAATGAGAACAAAGTAAAGGTTTAACAAAACTAACAACTGAGCTAAGCCTCAATTTAGCAGACTGTGTTGAGTAAGAATACTCTGCAAAGCTGGCAAATGCAACACTGAAATAAAATAACGCAAATATAAAAGTGATGTGTGTTGAGTTATATACTTGTTGATTAAAAGTAAAGATATAAGAAATTAAAGAGAATCAAACAGTGCAATTTATTCTGGTTCGACCTTTCGCCTACCTCCAGTCATCAGATTCCTTCTTTAAGATTTAATCCACTATTTGATCACTCCTTTAACTAGGCGGAGAAGCCTTCACAATATGTAGCTTATAAGCGAGACATTCCAAGTTATTCTACCCTCAAAATAATTTGGTTATTCTTCTCAAACTGTTATCACTCAAAGTATATAAGAAATTTGAATGAAGAAACAACTTTTACAACGTTGTTCTCCTTACATATCATATCAATTACATTTTCTTAATCTAATTGACTTTGTGAAGAACGGGATGTGGATTTACAATAGTTCTTCTAATATGGGAATTTCTTAATTGCTAAGTATGCTTGCGCATAGAGTTCGCACTTAAATTTTTCATACGTATTCACCAAGTTTGAATTGTTACCTTTAGTCTCTACTTATAGAAAAGATTGAAGTAATCATTGCAAATTTATCCTTCAACTAGTTTAATCTTCAATATATCTTCTCATAAGGTATCCAATCTTCTTCCCGTTAGAGACGTGTTTGAATCTGTTATGAGATAGATTTCCAACCATTTGATGTGCGAGATTAAACTATTGATGTGTGAGAGATTAAACCGTTAATTTGAGAGATTAAACCGTTGAATCAAAATATCGCCTAATCCTGATCTTCAAGTTGATTCTGTCTGAAAATGGAGAGATTAAACCATTGAATTATAATATCGCCCAATTTTGAGCTTTTCCCTTGGACCACATGATTGTTCCTTCTTAATTTCAGTTTCAGATCATTGTTGAGACCTGAAAAGCAGTAATTAGGAATATTTCGTTCTAACAGAGTGAATGTTAAAAGGATATGCGTTATAACCGAGTAACTCATTTTATTCAGCATACACATACAAGAATTTAAGAGTTGAGTTAACTTCTATTTTACCATGTTAAGTAACTTTACTCAGCAACCAGTGTTAGCTGAAAACTCGAAGTTACGTAGGTCAGCAGGATTGGATTAACTAACCTTAAATAGATCTAATTTACTCTAGTTAAAAGCTAACTACTGCATTGAGCTATGAATTATTGTCCCACTTATTTACACTGTCAGAAACTTTCTGAGCAATCTTTAAGTTGGAATCAACAATTTTCTTTTTCATCATATATAATAAATATAAATATTTTAATTACATAAACAAAATCTAACAGTTCATTGCTATTAGAAAATTATATTAATTATTCAATTTTTTATCTAACTTTTTATGTTTGAATTAATTTTTTGGTTTCAAAGTTGTATTCATAAATGTATAGTTTTAATGTATAATTAATAAAATGATAAAGTTTATTTTATTTTATTTATGTAATTCTTTTTAATAGGACTGAATCCATTTTAATTTATAATCAGTTAATTTTTCTTTACGTGTTTGATGATCGGTGCATTATGAGATACACGGTGTCACGAAGGATTTGGTATAATCTTTGAATGTAATTTTTTGTTGTGCAATTATTGCCCACTAAGAAGAAAGAATAATTGAATTTGTCAGCCTTGGTTCAAGAGGTACGGTTTTTATATTATTTGTGTTTAGTGTTTCCCTTTTAAGCTACCACTTCCTTTTAGCGGGTAGAGGGAACTTGTAACTTTTTATATAAAAAAAAAAATTTTAAGTCATGTCATGATATAATTTTACGATCTGATATTTTAAATTTTGGTTTTTCATATTGAATTTAAGTTTTGATTTTTCGAAATACGTGAACATAAAAATAACCATCAATTTCAGTTATAATAATTATTATACCACGTATAATAGTTATTATACCAGATATAATGACTATTATATCACGTATAACAGCTATTATACCTGGTATAATAGTCATTATACCTGGTATAATGATCATTATACCATGTACAATGTCTATTATATTGTTCTAGTATGAAATTTGAAACCAAATCTTAATATTTTTATTATCTTCAATTATTTGAATATTTCTTTGATATTCTTCGTTATGTTGTTATACATGTTATAATGACTATTATAATATTCAAATGAGACATCTGAAACTTGATTTTAATACTTTCTTTATCTCCAATTATTTTTTTATAATATTAGTTTGCATTATACCAGGTATAATGACATGATTTGAAAATTGGATTCTAATGTGAAATATGAAACTTGATATTGAGACCTTCTTAATATCCAATTGTTTGAAAATTCTTTAATATTATTCATTATAATGACTATTATACCAAGTATAATTGTCATTATATCTGATATAATGACCATATATTATAGCATATCCGAAACTTGACTTTAATATTTTCTTTATCTACAATTATGTGAATATTTTTTTGTATTACTTGTTATACAAGTTATAATGGTCATCATACTTGGTATAATAATCATTATACCAGGTATAGTAGTCATTATACTAGGTATAATGACATGATGTGAAATTAGATTCGAATGGAAGTCGGAAAAGACCTAAAAACTAACAAATTTATCAACAATCACACCACGATCATCATACTTGAGAAACTTGAAATCATATGTCCAAATTTCATCTAATGTACCAAAACAGTAAACATCTTACATAGAAAAGTTGAGTAAAAATACATAAAACAAAAATCGTACAAACCTAAACTCGTTGAGGAAAACTAAACTCATCATAACAGAAATAAAAAAATAAAACAAATCAAGATCCAAACGAAAAATACCGAAATTAAAAAATTTTGAAAATACAAATCATGACCTACAAAATAAGAAGAAACAGAGCAAAAAATAAAATGAGCAAACAAATCGTAGCAAAAAAACAAATCGAAACAAATCACAAGAAAACAGATAAGAGATTATCAAATCGGAAATCAAATCGAAGGAGAAAGCAAATCGGAACACAGATAAAATAGATCAGAACAAAGAAGGAATGAAAAGAGATAGAAATTGAAAGTACGCAACAACATAGATTGAAAAATTGATGAAGATATCAGAATGAAAAGAAAACGCAACAACAAATTAGGATCTAGACCGAAATTTGATTATGAAATCGGAATGAGATGAAAACACAATAACAAGTCGTGCTTTGATAGGACTTCGATTAACAAAGACCTTGACTTGAAGAAAAAGAAAAAGAAAGAGAAAAGAAATCTGAAGAAGAAAGATATGTAAGAGGATATGGGTATGGTAAAAGAGAAAAGGCAAAACCTAAAAATTGAGAAAATAAAAAATATTATTCATTTCTTATAAAAAGAATATTATGTTACTCAATAAGGGGATTGACTTGTATTTCTCTTTACTTAAATTCTCTACAAAAAAACAAAAAATATTTAATAATTCTAATAGTATAAATCCAAATAGAAATTATTTTATATTCAATATATCTTATACATTCAATCTGATAATGCCCTTAACTCTTATATAATTATTGTGAACACCATTTGATGATATAATTTATTTTTTTATATAATTAGTTTCCTATAAAAATTCAATAGGTAAATTCAAAATTAATTGTAATATATCATGACCAACCTAAGTAACGATTTATCATGAACCCATTATTCTGTTATTTTTCCCTGCACAATGATTAAATGCTTTATGCAAGGTTTGATATGTGAAACTCAAAACATCTTGATGCACAATAATTAACTATTTTATGCCAGATTTGATAGTTGAAACTCAAAATATCTTGATACACAATAATTTTACAAACTACAGTAAATTTGGTGGATAAACATATAAAGTTGAATCTACATATTTACATATTGATAATTTATATCAATTGAGAGTTGACAATTTGACTTTTTATAACTGAATGAGTCGAAAAGACTTAAAGAAAAATTTGACAAAATCTTAATAAGTGGTTAAGGAGATAAATAAGTAGAAGTTGATGTTGTCAATCTTAAATATTGTTCTGTTATGTACTATATTAAAGAGAGAAGATAATCTTCTCACCACCTAATTAAGTGGAGTAAGAAAGAGAATTCTCCCTATCAACATTATGATTGATTATTTTACAAAAAAACTTAATTTTTAATTGTTTCAAATGTAAAATGTTATTTGTGACAACATAAACTATTTGCAACAGTAACTAACGCTAGTAATAGTAATTTTAGTAATAACTAAACTAAACCGACGGAATAAAACATATCAAAAGGGCGCTAGATCATTAACTACTAGTACTAGTTAAGTGCCTAATCATTTATGAGAATATTAATAACATAAAATCTTTAAGAGAAAGCTTCATCATTACAGCCATGATAAGATACCACTCAATTTCTAGCCACTTTAACTTTGATTATATGATGCTAAAATTATCAATTGAATCATTATCAATTGATTTTATGAGCTAGTTTGATTGTGTGGGTCCTTCGAAAATATTTTCTTTTATTATACTGTAAGTTATATAATTTTCAGTAAAAGAAAAAAGTTTTTAATCTCTTAATATACATGCGTACATGATTATTAATATTTACTAATCTAAATATTGGTTTAGTACGTTAATTAACTAATTTCTATTAGTTGCGAATTAAAAACTAAAATATAATTTTTGCATCTTTTACTAGACTCACCGTAAGAAATCTAAGTATTTAGTGCCGACGAAATTTTATGCTAACATTATATATTTTGTTTTTTATAATCTTCGGCATTAATTAAAGAAATGTTTAAAAATATTGTTGTAAGTTGTGAAGTTTTCCTATACAATTTCTACAAGTTCATTTGATTATTAGACAAGAGAAATTCTAGGGCTAGAATGAGAAAATCAGACTAAGAGTCAACACGTATTAGGGGCATCATTAAGATATATTTGTCAATTTTTTGGCAACATAATTTATTCATTATTTAATACAAAGATTTTTAAAGCATGTTTTATTCACTTTATTTTTTTTTTCTTTTGACTTTACCTCTAATGCCATTTTTTTTTATGAATGCCTCTGGTGCCAATTTTGTTGGGAATAAATCTCTTTTTTGATATTTAACATGTTTAATTGAAGCAAATAGAAAATCCATATACTTAAAAATCTTACATATTCGGATGGCTCAGTCTGAGGCTCCTATTTCATTACGATGAAGATGGGTGGTGGCCGGTGGTTATTGGGTTATGCTAGGAAGATTGAATCCCGCTCTATTGCTAAAGCAAAATTTTGGGGGTTCTTGATGGCTTGCTTTATCAGTATGCCATAGATGGCCTGTCGCAACCAGAAAACTTAGTGTTGCATGAGAGTGTTACGATTTTTTAAGAAAAAAGGATTTTTCGAAACATAATTTAAAAATTATGCCAAAAGTGTTGGGATAAATCTGTTAGTAGATCGAATACACTTTTATCGCAACACTTTATGATTTACCGTTGCGAAAAATATTGTGAAAAGTGAAAAGTTAACGGATGGGAATTCTCCCGCTTGTTTGTTGACGGAAAAAAAAACAAAAAAACATTAAAATATAAAATTCAAACAACTTCTCTCTCTCCTCTCCATGAAAATCCCTAAATCCCTAATCAAGCGTACTTTAAGCCTTCGATGTCACTCTCCTTTTCCAACTCTCATATCTGTTGATCATCTTCTCCTCTCGATTCTTCTTCTTCTGATCGTGAAGATTTCCTATGGCTCCATAAGGAACAATGGTGGCTCCGTGAAGAGCAGTGATGGCTGCGGAAAGATGTGGACCCGATCTTTTCCCTCGAAAGCTCTCAGAATGAGGGAGCTGTATTTGTTTGTTAATTGATCGCTTATGGTTGTGGGTTCGGTTGTTTTTTCGGTAATGGAGTGGTTGCGAACTTCAATTCGTGATCCGGGATCAAAGATTTCAGTTAAGTTCTCAAACGAAGTTCGCTAAATATTCTTCTGCAATTCCTCTCATGAAGTAAGTTGCATTACTGGTCAAGTTTTTGTTTATAGGTTCTTTATAATGGTTTTGTTTTGAAGATTTTGGAATTCGATGATTGTTTTCTTGTGTTTGACATACTAGGATTCAATTTAATTTAACTCAATTCTTTCATTCTTTGGGGCTGGGGTTTTTAATTTTTTATTTTCTTTAGTGCGTTGTTGATATATTGTAGGAACACACAATTTACATTTTTTTTCCTTTCTGTTACTTGTCCATCGAATTCCTAATCTTTTTTATTGATTGATTTCTGTTGAGAATATCACACACTCACATTAGTTTGGATCTCTTTTGTAAAATTTTGCATACATAGATTTATACAAAACAAATAGAATCATTCTACACAATCAAAAACATCCAACAATCATTTGTTTTATAAAAAAAATCAAAGAAAACCGGGGAGGGCAAATAGCAGCAAAAATCAAACCGAAAGAAAACTGTTAGGTTTTAGAGGATGTTGGCTGAGTGTTCTAGTTCAACATTGCTGTCACCAAGGCATAGATTAAGGAGTGAAGCACCCACACAATTTCAAGCTAGTCACTTCTAGTTACCGCCAATGAGTACACAGAGATTGGATTTGCCATGTTCTTTCTCCCGCAAAGAATCCTCGCAAAGGCCACAGCCTATGAGGCCAGTTGGTTATTTTGATGAATCGCTTATGTGGTTTAATCAATGTTCTTTGCTAGTTGAGTGTTTCTAAGGTGCTATTTTAGTCTATTAATTTGTAGTTTTCTCTCTGTTTCGATTGAGGTTTGATATTATTGGAATTTTTAAGATTTCTAATCATTCTTTTATCCTAATTCCGTTTTTACTTTTTAAAGTAGAATTCTTTTGCTATTAATTCCATTTTTCCTAGATGAAGCATATAGGCTTTTTAGGAAAATGGAAGCGGATGGCTGCTTACCCAATTATTTCTCCTGCAGTGTAATAATCTGTGGTTTTCTATGGCACAAGAACCTCCTAGAGGCAAGAAAACTTATTGAGGAAATGCGTGATAAAGGCTACAACCGATGAATTTACTTTAAGTTGCATCTTAATTGAGGTAATTTCTTCTTCTTATTGTTATTATGTCAGATTGTAAACTTTGCACTAGGTACTCTTACATATCGAAGATTGTTCTTCTGAAAATTAAGTAACTTGTAAGAACTTCTTAGGGGAATGGTCAGTCTCTGTTTATTTGGAAATGACAAAAATGTTTTTGTTTTCTTCTGTGTGATATCTTTTGAATTGTTATTGTTTATACGAAAGGCTTTGGTTTTACCTTGTACGTTCATTTCTGGATTTGTTCCTTTGAAGATTTTGTTGTATGTTCGATAATAAACATACTTCTAGGAATGAATACTAATTTGGAATCAGTAGTTATCTTTTCTTTCTGATTTGTGGTCTATAGAAACTTAAATTTGAAATTTTAAAGCTCTAAAAGTGATAAACATAATCAAAACACATAGAACATGGGAAACAACATCTTGTTTGTTTTTGGTCTTTCATTGTTGGAGCAGTGGAAACAGGCCATGCCATGAGAAAGCTTGAGAAATACAAATGTTTATGCTTTGTTCCAACTATAATCAAAATTATGTTAGAGTTGATTCATTACACTGGTTGTTACTCACTAAAACTATCTTATTTAGGTATATATTAGAAGGTGAAAATTCTATATAAATAAATGATTGTTGTATTAAATTCAAAATTTTCTCAAATCTTTCGGTTTAAATAGTAATTTAAATGAACTAGTATGTTAAAGATGAGTCAAATTTGATATCTGGTTAAATTTTATAAGCATTTTGGTATTGTTATTATTATTATTATTATTATTATTATTATTATTATTATTATTTCTTTATAATACATGCTGTATTTGTAGTTTGTTTATATTGAAACTAAGAGATTTACACTGTTTTGATGACAGCCTATAGCTCTGTAGCTATGGGGCAACTACTCTTCTTTCATGTTGTTCTTATTCGCAAGGTAAACAAATTTAGAATCCTACCTTGTGAAGATATTTTCAGATACTTTTTTTCATTTGAGAAGGTAATACACCAAGACTAATTTTACGCAGGGAATGAGAACATATGACTACATTATGGCTATGAAAGAGGAGAACCAATCAATGGAGCTTGATCCATTTGATGACTCATATTTCTCTTCAGATTTTGATACTGACTCGCCTGAAAGATCAACATCTGTTTCTCGATTTGTTTGCAGAGGGAATCAGGTTAGTGCAACACTAGAAATTTAATTATCTTGAAAAAGAGAACCCAACTCAACTAACAAAATTATAATGGTTGAATATGTTCAGGACTCAGTAAAGCTTTCCATTATGATAGACAAAGATCCCCAGCCTTCAAGCATAAATAAGAAGCAAGGTTTTCACGCAAGTATCAATCCATGATAGTTTTTGCCTGCTTTATAATTATAATTTAATTTGTAATATACAAGGGAGGTGAAACTGGAAGAGGCTAGTGTTCTACATTATACATGTGCCAAATACTCAGACTTGACTTCTAGACATGATTGGTGTGGTTGCACACCTACAAAGGAGGATGTCAAAAGATGCTTTATGTTGGAATTTGACAGAGCTATGAGTTTAATTTGCTTCATCTTTTCATTTCATTCTAGAATTTTCAGTTGCTCATTTGTCAGTCTGGTGATATAGTGAAGGAACTTAGAAGATTCAATAATGTTTCTGTTGTTTGAAATTCATTTATCTTATGCTTGATGCATTATCTTTTATTCTGTGGAATTTTGATTAGATGATCAACTTTGAAGAATATAAGGATATGTCCTATTGAAATAGGCCATTTTTTTACTAGGTTCAAGCCATGATGTCAGCATAGTCATCTTAAGCATAAACCTATACTCTTGTATTTTGTATAGTTATGAATCACTTAAGCATTTGTTTTGAAAAATATAGAACACCATTCTATATTAATGCCATCATAGGTTTGATAATCCATCTACTTTATGCAATTCAACCATGGTAGTATTCTTTAGCATGATAGCTCAGGTCTGGCATGGTTGAGTATCAAATGGGACCTTCTTTGTGTAAAAAGATTCATTTAATTGGTTGGACAGTATCACAAGTAGCTGTTGTTCGGAGTTTGTGAGTAATTACTCTTGCAACCAAGTAGCGCCTTTTCAGCAAACTTCAATAATATTCAACTGCACTTCTATAATTTGTTGTTTGTTACTAATAGAGTGGAGGATTGATATATGATTCACTACTAAGCCATTGGGGATTTTTTCTTCAGATGTGTTTCAATCTATGACAGGATGTGAACCCTGTGATGTTGGTTGAAGGTGGGTGCAATATTACTATTCTTTGTTTCTTCATGTGTAGTTATTTTATGTGATAAACTTGAACAGTGAAAGAAATTAAGCAACTTATGAGCTTGCTTGCTACATAAAGTAAGCAAATGGATTAACTTTTTCCATTAGTGCTATTTGTTGCAGATATTGTGAATTTGGGCAAAACAAGCAGCATTTGCCAAGGTCCGTGTCTCTGATTTGGTGATTGTTTATTCGACAGAACTAGCCATAAATGGGCCATTGATGGACTATACTATCTTGATCTTTTTCTCCTTATTTTTTTTTAGTCATTTGTTTCTTGAATAAAATGTGAATGACCTTTTTGATATGAAAAGATTCTGTAGTTAACATAGCAGAGTGGTTAACTATAGAAAAACAATTGGTAATTTCACTAGCTTCTTAGTTAACTAGCTAGCGAGTTTCTTCTATGAACTATACCTTTGATATGAAAAATAAGATTAAGAATATGTTTGTTTGGCT
>CATIWQ010293329.1:0-11281 GCA_949673415.1 Euphorbia schlechtendalii
AAATCATTATATTTTCTTTCATCCCGTAACTCTATTTGATATCTAGAACTGAATTCCTTCCCTGTGGGATCGATATCTTTTAAAACTACATCGCAACTGTATACTTGCAATTATCATCATTTTTCTATTTGATAAGCGGTATTGACAACACCTGTTCATATTTAGAACTTTTATATAATCAATAGAAAAGTGGTGAACATATCTCAAAGGTATCCTTAGACTTCTTATCTTAATTAGGGTTAGATTCATCAAATTCAACATGCATAGATTCTTATATAGTAAGAGTTCTTTTATTAAACACTATATAAGCTATACTATGAGAATAATAGCCCAAGAAAATACCTTCATTGGATTTGGAGTCAAACTTACCAAGATAGTCCTTATTTTTTAGAATGAAATATTTGCAACCAAAAGGATGGAAGTAACTAATATTTGGTTTCTTCCCTTTTCATAGTTCTTATGGTTTTTTATTCAAGATGGGTCTTACCAAGGCTCGTTTAAGTATGTAACAAGCCGTATTCACAGCTTCAGCCCAAATATACATTGGTAACTCATCTTCATTAATCATTGTTCTTGTCATCTCTTCAAGAAATCTATTCTTTCTATACACGACACCAATTTGTTAAGGACTTCTTGGAGTAGAGAAATAATGAGATTCCATGTTTGTTACAAAATAGATTCAAACATATAATTCTCAAATTCCCTACCATGGACACTTCTAATGGATGAAATAGGCATATCTTTGAAGCTAAGAAATTTCTTGAAATACTTGAAAATTGATCAAAATCTTCATCCCTATGATACAGGAATAATACCCAAGTAAAATGTGAATAATCGTCAACAATCATAAGAGCATAGTTTTCCCATTGATACTAGATGGTTTTACAGGACCAAGTAAGTCTAGATGAAAAAGATTTAAGGGTTTCAAGGTAGTCACAACACTGTTATAAAAAAAAGAATTTCTAACATGGTTTTCTTTAACACAAGCATCACAAATATGATTCTTATCATAAGATATATTAGGTAAACCTCTAACTAAGTCATGTTTAGAAAGTTTAGAAATTAATTGCATACTTGCATGACCTATCCTTTGATGCCATAACCAACTTTCATAATCTTGAGCTATCAAATAAATATCATTAGCAATAAAATTTACATTAAGAATATTTGCATTATTAATCCTATGAATATTAAGA
The DNA here is from genome assembly GCA_949673415.1 of Euphorbia schlechtendalii. Taxonomy (NCBI): domain Eukaryota; kingdom Viridiplantae; phylum Streptophyta; class Magnoliopsida; order Malpighiales; family Euphorbiaceae; genus Euphorbia; species Euphorbia schlechtendalii. Next base: position 1,197 of record CATIWQ010293329.1, read on the forward strand.
ACAATATTTCACATGAATCATTTATAACTTTGCAATTTAAAGAGTAAAATTTTACCTTATAACCTTTGTCACAAAGTTGACTTAGGCTTAGAAAATTGAACTTGAGTCCATCAATGAGTCGAACATCATCAAACCATATATTTCCTACAATTTTACCAATTCCTATGACGTGTCCTTTTTTTGTCACCAAATCTAGCTATTTTGCCTCTTTTGGATATTAGGGAGGAGAAGTGTTTCTTGTCACTCGTCATATGTCTAGATCATCCACTATCAATTTACCACTTTGAATTTTCTAATGAGCTCTAGAGATAATTTTGCAAAAAAAATTAATCAACTTTAGGTACACACAACAAGTTAGGTCCTTTAGGGTTAGATTCACTTGAATTCCTTTTAGGAACTCACGTGGAAACTTCATTGTATCTTCCTTTCTTGGTTCAACATTGTTGAACTGTTTTCCCCACTTGGTAAGTATAGAAACATGCAACATGGCTTTGGTATAGATTTGTTGATTTGTGATAGAGTGGATAGGTTCTTTTGGCTCTAGAATGTGATGGTGCTGATCACCATTTTGAAAATGAAATGTTGTGTTGTTTGATAGTTTTCGAGAGTGGAAAGGTTGTTCTTTCCAATACGAGTAATATCTTCGATTTCGATGAAACTTGGAGGCTTGAGGCCTAATTGTGTGTTTGGGAAATTTTTTACCTTTTTCGGGGGTAAATGAGTATTGTTTGTCTGATTTTTTATATTGGCTAAGTATCTACCTTTTTGCAGGGATATGAGGTTTTTGGGTGGAAGTAGATGGATTAGAAGACATCACTTCCTTTTCAAGGCATAAGCTTGTCGTGTCACTTTTAAGGCCTTCTTCATAGTATTCAATTCCAAGCATGTCACCATGGACCTTGTGGGATTCCAAAATAATGTCCAACATCTTGGTTCGATCCTTGAACCCGATGAGAGTAATTTTTTATTCTTCATTTCGAGATTCCAAACATGTAACTTTATCTACTAGATAGAGGTTAGTTTCTTCAAGAAATTTGAATTTTTCTCTCAACTTTGTACTTTTTTTTCTCTTTCTTTTAAAACATTCAAGGTATCTCCCATTTTTTTCTCTAACACTTTTTCTCTTCTTCTCATCTTTTTATTTCATCATCTTAATCTTTTAGCTCTCTTTCTAGCATAATGATCCTTGCATCTTTTTTACTCACATTTTTTTTTCATTTTTTCGCTGTTATCAACAAGATTAAAACATACATTAAATAAATCTTTATGACACAATGAGTGTAGGATTACCTCATCTTCCTCTATATCATCCATTTCGAATTGAACTTGAGAAGCAGATGTATCTTCTTCACTTTCAGTCATGAAGCATATTTGAGCTTTTTCTTCCTTTTCATCTTCTTCATCGAAGCTCGAATTTTCACTATCACTCTAAGTTGCAACCATTACGAATTTTCTCCTTCTTGTGTTTGAGCTTGGGGAATTTAGATTTGTAGTGCCCATTTTTGTTACATTTAAAATATGTACTTGTTTTGAATTCTTCTTGTCTTTCTCTTTTTCAAGCTTCTTATTTGATGACTTTTTGAAGAGCTTCTTGTCTTTTCTTTTCCATTTCAAGAACTTTTTGAATTTGCGTACATACAAAGCTTCTTCTGATTCATCTTCTGAGGAGGAGGACTCTTCCTTGGTAGTTTAAAGTTTTAGTGTAAGAGATTTCCATTTATCCACCATTTCTTTGCCACTTGTGGACTTCATCTTCATTTTATAGGTGAGTAAAGATCTTATGAGTAATTCGAGAGATTCTTTGAATTGTTGTGAGCTTTGCATCCCAAGAGCTAGAATAATTGTAATTAGTTTCCTAATTAGTTCTTCATCAATGTGGGTTTTGCCAAGATTCTTGAGTTTGTTGACTAGTGAGTGAACCTTGTGTTGGTTTCGACAATTGTCTCCTGAGGTTCTACTTTGAAAAACTCATACTCCATAGTGAAAAAATTGATCTTTCTATCTTTGACTTTCTTTGTTCTTTTATGAGTAGTTTCTAGCTTGTCCAATATCTCCTTAGCGGTTGTGTAACATGAAACATGGTTAAACTTGTGAAAATCTAATATCCATTGTAAGATATTCAAAGCTTTAGAATTCAAAGAAATCATACTCCAATCATTGCTATTATATTCACTTTCAGTGTTCAAAATTTTTTACCATGAATGGTTTTGAAGGGTAAGTTGGGTCCATTTTTTTATAAGTCCCCAAACAAAATATTTGAAGATTGTAAAAACGTGTTCATCTTAGTTTTCCAAAAACCATAATTTTCACCATTGAAGAGGGGAGGACGGTTGATAGCAAATCCTTCGGGAGTAAAAACATTTTGGAGAGAAGAAGAGCTAGTCATACTAGATCACTATAAGGTTTTGACACCTTCGAGCAAAGAGCGAGATTTTGATACCTATAGTTATCCCGAAGTAGGATATAAAATGACTAAAGGGGGTGAATAGGACTTCTAAAATTCTTAAAAGTTTCTCAAAAATCTTTTTGAAATCTGATATCCATTGTAAGATATTCAAAGTTTTAGAATTCAAAGAAATCATACTCCAATCATTGCTATTATATTCACTTTCAGTATTCAAAATATTTTACCATGAATGGTTTTGAAGGGTAAGTTGGGTCCATTTTTTTATAAGTCCCCAAACAAAATATTTGAAGATTGTAAAAACGTGTTCATCTTAGTTTTCCAAAAGCCATAATTTTCACCATTGAAGAGGGGAGGACGGTTGATAGCAAATCCTTCGGGAGTAAAAACATTTTGGAGAGAAGAAGAGCTAGTCATACTAGATCACTATAAGGTTTTGACACCCTCGAGCAAAGAGTGAGATTCTGATACCTATGGTTATCCCAGAGTAGGATATAAAATGACTAGAGGGGGTGAATAGGACTTCTAAAATTCTTAAAATTTCTCAAAAATCTTTTAGATAATGTTTGGCTAAAAACACAAGTTTAATAATTATGAAATTTGTAAATGGGATAAAAAGACTTTTGAATACTAAAACTTTGTATGGAGTATAATTCCTTCATGTGCTAACGCTTACAATAAGATAAAATAATTAAATATAAATGCAAGTAAGGAGATAAGGATAGAGAAAATTGCACACGAGGGTATTATACTGGTTTGGGGAAACCTTCCCTTAGTCTAGTCCTAAAATCAACGACTTGAGATTTTCCTCTAGTTTTTGTTTTTTTAACTGGTAGAAATCAAGCTTGGGTGTTGATTTTTGTGGGTTAAAGTACCAAACCTTACAACCAATTATTTTTCCAATTAAGCCTAACAACCAAACTTTTATTGATTTTTTTAAAAAGAATCCATCAACACTTCCACCTATTGTTTTTTAATAAGCTTAACAACCAAAATTTTGGTAATTATCTTTCTAAGAAATAATCAAAAGTTCTACGGATTATTTTTCCACAAGCTTAACAATTAGAGATCCTTGTCAAGTACTCGTCAGGCTAGGATATGTTACGACCACAACATAACCTTGGTTTGACAGTTTCTCCACTATAGAACCTTTTATAAATTTGCTTTCACAAACCAATTAATGATCGATCTCTTCACCAATAGTTTACACGATCACACAACTTTGTATGAGTTCACAACTATTGAATTGATTTGATTTAAACTTGATTTCAAGAAGCTTTTTCTCTTTGAATGATTTGAAGAGTTGTATGGAAGACTTTGAAACTCGCCTAATGAATGGAAAACTTCTTTTTATGTCTTCCAAGGATCTTCCATTGAGTCTTGATATGTTTTTATACTTTTTTTACAGGAGCTAGTCATTGCAAAAGAGCTGATGGAGTTGAAAACTAGTCTTTGGAGCAATGTCTTGGAGTGTCACCATTTGCTTTTTGTTTCCTTGATTTGCAACTGGTCAATATTTGAGTTTGTTGAGACAGCTCTCATTCTGAACTAGCTGTTAAAAACTAGTTGTTGCAATGTACTACATGGAGTGCTAACATTCCTTTTGATACATATCCAAACTCTTCATTTATTTGTAACTTCTATGTGTTATACTATAACAAATAAATAAATTAAAGTACAACATATTCTTTGAGAAATAAATTTATATTGTGGCATAATTCGTTCATTATAAATAATTGAGCAAAAATTATCATCATTAAAACTCATACGTTCAAAAACCAACAACACATTTTAGGCATAGTATACCATTGAAAAGCTCTCAATACATAAAATAAATGACATAATTCATTTTATTCAAATCATAGCTTTTCCCTATTATTATTTAGCCTAAAATTGATAATGCACATCATTACTCCTCCGGTATTAAAAATTTGTCATTGTACTCAACATTTTTAAAATATAAATGCAAAACTTAACACGTGTTTCTTAATTTTCCCTTATTTAAATTAAAATATCAGAAAGAGAATTTTATAATAAAGTATGATTGATAAATTAATCATTTTAATAGTATAATAAATGTTTTATTAATTTTGAGAAAAATACTAAAATGATAATCTTTCAAACGAAAAACAATTATTTATAGAAAACACTTTTTTTTATTTATTTGAATTATAAAGTTTGTTAAATAATTTGAATTATGTTTGTATGTATCATTTATAATCTACCAGCAAAAAAACATATCATAGTTGTACTAAACATTTTTAAAAGTAAAATTTGAATTATAAACAACAACAACTAACTGCAGCTGCAACTAACAAATTGCAACAACAAACAACTATACCAAACATGTCTAAAAAATATAAAATGATGTTTAATACCGTTATTGTTTCGTAGTAATATAAAAATGCATATTTCAAATCCTACATTCATACTATATTTTATTATAGGTACTTTTTTTTTGTAAAATTGATTGTTCATTCATATTACTATTAAGAAATATATAAGTTAGTTTCCTATTTACTAAACTTATTTGTAATTGAATTTAATAAATTTGTAATTCAATAGAATTTTCTAATTAGAAATTCTATCTTCATTCCAAAAGTCCTTTAATAATTCTTCAAGAAAATTGATAATATTTTCCTATTTCGTTTATTGGCCTTAAATTTTTCTGTGAATCCCGATAAAAGCACACAAGTTTACCTTTCAAATGTTGCATGTCAACTTGAAAATTATAAATATAATATATTTGAAAAATCAAATTGATCCTAAATTGACCTGTGACATTTAAGTGCAAACTGATGCATTTTTACTTCCTTAGACATTTTCCAAATTACAGATAAAAATGAGAAATTGAGAGATATATTCCATCCCAGAACCAACTTCCCTTCCCATTACCTTTCAGATTTCGGAGAAATCAAATCCAATATTCTGTTTCCGTGTTTAACATAGGGACCTTATTCCGGTACGTGCTGTTAATACAAGGTAATTTTTCCCCTAAATATTTTTCTTAGTTAAAATCATATTCTTTGTTGTTCATGAAGCAATTTCAAATTGTCCATTTGCAATTTTATCTGGTTCCATCATATTCATGTATCTCAATTATATCCCATAAATCGGTCCACGTAAACCCCGCATGTTCCCATGACTTGGTTCCTTCTGAAAACACAACTGGAGAGAAAACAATATCATCGATAATTAGTACAAGTAATAAAGAAAAGAGGAGGAAGGTTGAAAAGAAATAAAGAGAGAGAAAAAGGAAAAGCATACCTCGACGGAACTGCCATATACTCGGATTGAGTCATAGGAGGAACATGAACGCTAACAATAATGCACAGACCTACAGTTAAAATGAACGGAATTCGTCATCACAAACGGCGAATGTAACGGATAACAAATTAAATTGGAAGCTACGATTATGATCATTGCACAATAAAATTCCATATTTATGATTTTTTTGTCTTAATTATATATTCAATTTATGTTCAGAGAAATTCCAATTACTGAAATTCGTCATTGATAAATTATGGCCGCAACTCTTTCACATTGTTTTAGGTATATATACACTTCAAAACTATTTAGAATCGGAGATCTCAAATCAAATCAGATTAAACACCGCCTTCACCGGAATCTAAATTCTCCCTCGCCGATGAACCAACAGGAGATTTATCCGATATACCTTGCTCTCATCGGATTTTGACATCGATCGACACCGACGCGGCTGATAGGCCAGCACGCCGTACCGGACTCTCACTTCTCCGACTCGGAAAGCAACGGTGATGAATTGAATATGAATCATATCCGAAATACTACTAGCTCTCATCGGATTTTGACATCGCGGACAATCGACTGCGACGCGGCTGAAACGACGCCCGCCGCTTTTGCTGGTGAGAGGAAGGCCTGATTAACGCCGATAAAGCTCTTTTGACCAAATCTCCCTCAACACCACAAATCCTCACCAACGAATTCGTCATAGCAGATCGATGAGCGTTTAATCGTGTGTTAGGAGAGTAACTTACGGTCTGCGAATTACTGTTGCAATTCTTGTGAAGACTACAGCGGAACGAACCAGGATGCGTCGTAGGCGAGCACATACAAGTCCTCTTCTTCGGCGTGCTTGATTTTCTCACCACCTGGTGGCTCCGGGGACTGCTGACGGTCGATATAGGCCGGTTCGGAGAGATCGGCCGGTCAAGCGAGAAACGAACTGATGCCGCTGATGGAGTTGTTCCGTACATATTAACACGGTGCGGGGAGGTAGATCGGTGGTGTTGATGATGGCCGCCGGTGTTAAAGAGATTTGAGGAGCGAGAGGCGAAGCTGGAGCTGGAGTATGCGAAAGCTGTCGAGGAAGAAGATGAGCGAGGCATGTGGTAACCGCCGGACGGAGAAGCAGATCGGAAAGCTGGTCCGGTTGAGGATCTTCTCGAAGATTCGGTTGATGTTGCCGCCATTTCTTTAAAGGGAGGAGCACTCTAGAGAGACAGAATAGAGAGGGAAGGATTTTTTTTCAGAGCCTTGTTTGGCTAGCTAATTTGGCAAACCGAGCACCACTCGAGCAATGTATTTATAGTGACGGGGGCGCAAGTCGGTCGACTTCTCGCGATATTTTGCCGTGATATAGTATTTTAAAAATTGCAGTTATGCGTTTGAAGTTTCCAGTATTTATGCAAAATTCCACCGGTAAACTACTTTTTTCGGTCGTGTCATATATCTCAATTATCAATTTGATTATTTAATACCAACTTTTTAAATAAAAGTAATATTTATTTTCTTAATCAATCGAGCTTATATTAAAAAGAGATTAATGTATGAGTTTAATGAAATACTGTTAATCTGCACAATTTTAAATAAATGAGAAACAAAATAAATATCATATTGACCATTTATAAATGTTAATATTGATAACACTAGTCTATGGTATGATTCAAAAAGTTTTATTGAATAAATTCAACAAATTAATTTTCAGTTTTCATATGGAAAATTATAACAATATTTTACGTTATTTAAATACAATATTCAAAAACAAGGATATAAAATTTGCAATTCAGATTGTGATTCTCTCTAATTTCAACTATTACCGTAAGGAAAAATGCATTGAATCTTTTTTTTATATTCAATATAGACCACACAGCTTGATTTGTTAATATGCTGATGCGCCTATTATTATTATTATTATTATTATTATTATTATTATTATTATTATTATTATTATTATTATTATTATTATTATTATTGCATTGATTTTTGGGTTGCTTAATATTATTCATTTTTTATCATGCAAACTGGAATTGTAAAAGTTGCAGTAATTTTTTAAAAGGTTTAGGTAGAAAATGGTTTAATGAAACATAGTTGAATTGGAATTTAAATATCAAAAATGAAAATTTGTCCCCGAAATGCGTAGTATGCATATAAAATGGGGAAAATAATTACTAGCATGAATAATTGATGTTCCTTGATATAATGGGCAGGTAATGTGACTATGAAAAAGGCAATACATTTAAATCATATAATATGAAAAAGGCAATACATTTATAATATATAATATGCAAATTATTATTACAAATAAATCTATTTGAAGAAAAAAAAAACAAAAAAACTATTTAAAAATAGAGTATAATTAATTCTTACTGTATAAAAATGGAAAGAAAATATAATTGTTTTGCAGAAATAGGTAATATATAATTTAAAAGTTAGCTTAGTATAAATAAAATTTAGTGTATAGTATTATAAAACTATCCTACTTATTTACATTTATAAGTCATTTGCATCCTTACAAAAAAATTTATAATTCGTACGTTTATAAAATTTCAACAAAAAAATGTAAATTCTAGAGATAAAATAAAATAATACTAAAAATGTAAAATTAATTGTTGTAATGTTTGCCTTCAACTCGTAAGAGGAAACCTTGATGCATGAAAAAGATAAAATGAAAGGCATCTACAACACCACTTCAAAAGTGGGGTTTGAAGTTGGAAATAAAGTAAAGTTGTTTGAACCTCATTTCATTTTCAATTATAAATTTTGAAATGTGAACAGTGCCACTTCAAATTTGAAGTTACACTGTTCACAACTTCAAAATATTTATTTTTTATTATTTTTAATTTCTTTAAAAAATTCTTCAACTTTGAATGTGTATTTTGAATGTTAATGTTCTTTTATTTACACAAAATTTATTTTATTTTATTTTTTAAAAAATTATTATTTTTATAGTTGTGGTTTTAAAGTTTGAAATGAAAAATGAAGTACAAGGTTGAAGAAAAAATATTGTAGCAACTTTAAATTATAAAATTGAAGTAAAAATTGAAAGTGTAGGGTTGAAGAAGATGCTCATAGAATAAAGATTGAAAAACTCTAAAATTTATAACAGTATTTGATTCGTAAGATGTTAGTTCCTTCCATCTCAATTAGAATAAAATGATAAAATGTACTATTTACATTGGATTTGTCATAATTACTCCTCGTTTCACAAAATAATTATTTTTTCCCACTTAAATAGAATAGCTATTCCTTGAAACGAGTAATAGCCATAAAATTAATGCAAATCGTGAAATATGATTAATCATTTACATCGGATTCATCATAGTTATTCTTAATTTCTGTTACATGATAGTTATTCCTTCCATCTCAAATGTAACAATTATCTTATGAAATGAGATTTAAATAAAAAATAATTATGACATATTTTAAGTAAATAATCCATCGTATTTTACAATTAATATAGTACGTCAAATTAAAAAGGTTTAATGCATTTACACTCCCTTGAACTTGTTCAGAAAGGGCATTTGCCATCCTGAACTTTGAAATATGACAGATAGCCCCCTGTACTTGTCTACAACGCGTTACTTTACCCATTTTGTTGACCTGGTTTGCTACGTAAATGACCATCAAAATACATGTGCGTAAAGTATGTTAGTGGAATAGAAAATAAATACAAAAAATCCATAACATTCGTATTCTTACAATTCAAAATCCTTAATATATGTTTTTCATCTTCTTCAAAACTTCATCTCTATTCTAAATTTTTCTTCAATTAATCATAATATTGTATCGATTATTGACTTGTCATGTTCATCTTCTTGTTCTTGAAGCCGATATTTTTACGAGAGGGTAAAGTGATACGTTTTAGACAAGTACAGAGGATTGTCTGTCATATTGAAAATTCAGGGTGGCAATAGCTTTTTTTTAGCAAGTTAGGAGGTGTCAAGCCAATTAAAAACAATCAAACAATACTATTAGACCTGTTAGTCTGGCGGGCCGGGCCGGGCCGGGTTTGGCGGGCTTTTTACAAAAAACGTTAACCCAAGCCCGGCCCAGGCCCGTACTTTTGAACTTCGGGCTCGGGCCGGGTTCGGGCCGGGCTAACAAGGTCATTCCCAAGCCCGGGCCAAACCCATGAATATTTTATTTGTTATTAATTTTTTTATTAAATTAATAGAAAAAATATAAAAAAAGTTAAAATATGTTTAAATTTTAAATATAATTGCATTGTTTACTTAAAATTTTTAATATTTAGTAATATTTATTGTAACCAAGTATAAAAATTTAATAGGATAAAATATAAAATCTTAAAATAATAATAAATTTAATGTATAAATATATAATAAATATATAAAATTATTCGTCGGGCCGGGCTCGGGTATTTATATAAAAACTTAGCCCGACCCATAAATCTTCGGGTTTT